>JAVQIZ010208189.1:0-14457 GCA_036023535.2 Galaxias brevipinnis
ATCTGGAAAGCGTTGCTGGGGATAGGGACGGATGGAATTCCCTGCTGGGCCTGCTGCCACCGCGACCCGGCCCCGGATAAGCGGCGGAAAATGGATGGATGGATGGATGGATGGATGGACGGACAATGATTCTACTTTCTGGGGGTTTGACCATATCTGTTCTTTAATGGTAAACTATACCCAATAATGCTACGTTTGCAACTGATCATTGCAGTATTTGTTTGTGGGCTTATTTTGTTGTTGATTATTTCATGCAAATGTCTAAACTCACAGCCTAGCCTATTGTTGGATTACTCACTAGTCTCATTATTAGGGATTTGTTTGTGAGGGCAATGTGTTCACAAATAAAGTGGCCATACTTCATGGTCTCCATCTAATAAATGTAACAAAATTATGTTTTTACCCAAATAACAGGCTAGAAGCCAGTCCCTTCAGTTTGTACTGATAATATTAATTACATTGTCATTCATCATAAAAAATACATGTATTCGTTTTTTGTTGTTGTCTGTCATAGTATGGCAAAGTAAGTGGTGTAGGATAATCAAATCAACAACAAAACTTGCTAACGGTTTCTTGAGGTGTCAAATTCTCTCCAAACCAGTGAGACAGACTTATCTGAAAAACATTCGTAATAAGGAGCCACAGGCTTTGCATAACTTTTTACAAGTTTTATAATAATAGAAATAAATTGAATTATAGTCCTATAAATTCCATTTAATAACCTCTGTCCTCCCCTGACTCTCAGACCCAGTTCAAGGGACACACCCCCTTTCATACAAACCCGCGATTCATCAGGAACTTTGGAATATCTGTTAACATTCTTTGTTATAAATTAAACCATCAACAACGGACATTTGAATTACCTGCCACAGCAACGCCCCTCGTCACAGAGTAACGTTTATGCCTTTTCATACATTGCTTTTGGTACTTAGCTTAGCTTCTTTAGATTGCTGTGTTGATTAGAGATTAATACCCACTTTTCATACCTGACCGTATTAACTTTCCTAGATCACATTCAATGTATTAGTTACTATAATTTTTTCATTGTATTGCTGTAAATATCTTGTCTAGAATGATTAAAAAAATGCAATTGTTTGTTTAAACTCCTGTTTCCTTCTGCATATGATCAGCTATTCACACAGCTAAGAATTTACTACACTTCAGAATTCAGACTGAAACGTTTGACTTTAATAGTTAATGATAAAGATCAAACCTATGGTTTTCCACCAATCCTTGCTATAAACTAAAATCTGTGGGTGGTGCCTTTTATAATTTAATTTGACTCTTAATCAAGTTGATCTATTATAATATTAATTAATTAATTCATTAATAATCTATAAAAACAAGGGGGAGGGGTCGCAACACCACTTCCCGCGTTTTCGTGACTAAACTAAGTTTGGAGACGTGTCTGCAACTCCTCTGTGTGAAATATCTTGTAATGTGTGACCCCCTGTTGCGGATCAGTCATGTAGTTTGAATCCCATAACGACACAAGATACCCGATTACGAGAAAGACAGTCTTGTAGTGTGTGCAGAACAGCAATCTTATAACTTTGAAAGTTGGGTTGTGTGTAGGAGCTTTAAGTGCAGTGAAAAGTGCATTGTAGTGATCCAGATTAGGTAGGTGGTATTGGCGACCCCTACCGTTTGCTTGGTGTAATTATTTTCCTTAATCGTTGGAAAGAAGACGTGCAGAATGCTCGTGATCACTGCATGTTACTATCACAATCAACAACTATACTCCAAACATGGTCATCTCTTCCTGATTTAGTGACGCCATTCAGCAATTCATCACAGTTTTGCGAGAGATCGTACCCGGTGACAGACAAAGTAAGTATTACTTAAAATAAGTAAGACTTCAAAAGGACTTGAAACACATTTTTTTTCATTCACCCATAGACATGACAATGTGCAATCCGAAGAAATGTACTGATAATACATTGATAATGAAAAAAAAGTAATCTATGGCTGCTTTAAGGAATCGAGATCTGCGTAAAGAATTTGCGCCAGACCATAAAAGCTGTGTCAGATACAGCAGAAAGAAGTAGCCCGTGGCTGTGGCTAAAAAGGAAGGATCCAATATGGGCTCAAAAGCAAAGAACATCATATCGAAAAACCGAAGATAATGGTTTCATCTCAGGAAGAAGGTATAAATGTGTTTATGAATGCCTTCTCCTAGATGAGTATATATAAGCGTCTGGGTGTAAGAAAAGTGCTATATAAATAAAATGAATTATTATTATTATTATATACTCGTCATACCCTGTAAAATGTATCGACACTTGTCCGTATAACGGATATAGACTTTTGAAGTGCTCATCTTGGACTATCGCATAATGAACATTATAAAACAGTATACTGTATATTTGCAAATATGATACAGGTGAGAAATGTTCCATTCAAAAACTTGTAATGGTGCATAATAGTCCCTATAGCATATTATCAAGCATATAATTGGAAATACTATGAAATTAAGCACAAGCTGTCCCTATGTGCTTATCTTTTTGTTGTGTCTATGTGAGCCTGGCAAGTGTGGCTTAATTTGAAAGATTGAATATTTTAATGATGATGTTTAGATGTTAATCAACAAAGCTGTGCAGTTATGCGCTTTCAAAAGTTTGCAAATATCATATACTACAGGAAATTAAAAATAACATATATTCCTGAATAGTGACATAGCAGCCATGATTAATTATTGTTTCTAGATACTAAAGGTTAATTGAAAGACTAATAGATGCATATAAAACAATTGGAAGTTGTTGTCTGGAACTAGTATTTTCATTTTCAAAAGTTACAATCCAAAATTCCAGGAAATGTTTTCTTTTTGACAATAAGTCAAAGACCTATTTAGGAAATGGGAAACAGGATGTTATATTACCTTGTGGTTATTGGAACCACCTGGTAGGTGCAAAGTACTATGCCGCTGTGAGCACAGGTTGTGTCATTGCCTAGGAGACTATTCATGACGCCAAAGAGCTGTTCAATGCGTTGGTCCTGGCGGAGATCTTCTCCACCTTTCACCAGGAAAGGGTATTCATGCTCATCATCTCCACGTATAATGAGACGTTTAGGACGGCGGATGGAACTCATCACTTTCACCTTTATATAAACAGAAAGAAACACACAAGCTTCACTTCACACTACCCTACTCCAATTGACATTAAGATTTCTCAATACATTTTAATATGAAATAATAAATAATTTGTGCTGTTATAAAGAAAATGTAGTACACACCTTTTCATCAAATCCCATAATTTTCGCGTGATACTCTGGTAAAGGTTTGGATTTGCCATCATACTGTCCTTTATTATAAGGATAAAAAATATATTATCAAAATGGAAAAGAATGAACAAATGTTTTGTACATGATAGTAGGGCATTCTGTAAAATGTGTACAGAATTTCTGTTCAGGTAGGGTAGCTAGGAAATAATATGGTTATTATGGTTATTGTCTCCAAACATAATTTAAAGATTGGCATGACCTCTAATAACAAAAAACGTACTGAGAATATATGCTACTTGCTTATCCAGTACAACAAATACTACTTCCATGTAATATAGAAATACAAGCGTTAAATACAACCTTTGACTATTTGTTTACACCAACGAATATTTGAGTAAAGTCATGTGGCACAGTGCTGGCCCTGAGCAATTTGGTGCCCTAGGCAAGATTTTAGCTGATGCCCTTTGCATCACAGCCAATTCTACCACTCACACAGACACCACATAGCGTTATGTCTATGATTTTCTTTATTTTAGAAACAAAACAAAAAAACACAAAATAAAAACAGTAAAGAAACAAGTGACATAAAACATAACATTACATTAATTTAGCATACGCTTTTATCCAAAGCGACTTACAAAAAAGTGCCTCCAAAAAGAAAAGGTGAAAACTACAAGTCAGCTAGATAAAATAAGTGCATCCCTGACCTAATCACCTAGATAGGAGCTAAGCAAGTGCTATATTAAACATCAGGATACACAATAGAACCATCACAAACCAACTACAAACAATTTGAGTCCAAACAATTACTTTGTCTATCAAGTAGAAGTGCAAGGTAGACGCAACGTCACGTTAAAGAGCCGATGTGCTGTCAAAACAAGTGAGTCTTTAAGTTACGGCAGAAAGTGTACAAACTAAAACTAAAACTAATTATAAATAAGGTATTGCACAAGATACAATATTAAAAAAAAAACAGGTCAAACATAAAAATATGTATAAATATAAGAGTTGCCCACAATAAAAGTATATAACTACATTATAGAAACCTCAATTCAAAATGCATAATGTAGCATAGTTCTGCAGCCTTACTCGCCTTGCAGGAAAATCTATGACATGATCATCAAAATACAGCTTGTGTGAGACCATATGATTTATCCTAATGAAGGAAAGTCCACTGAGACATTCTAGTACCATAGTAGATCTCAAGTAGGTTTTAATGAGTTTGAGCTTGAAGAAGCTCTTCTCAGAAGCAGCCACTTTAACAGGAGTGTGACTGAAATTCACAGATCTACGCACAAATTGGGGTAAATTATTGTCAGCTTCTTCTCATGCAGGAATGTAAAGTTCCGTGTTTGTCATGTTCTACATAACCGGGCTGTGCTGATGTGAAGGGAACAGAAGAACTTGATTGTGCATGACTGGGCAGTGCTGAGGTGTCTGCAGGTGGCCCAGGACCTGCAGGGGTGGGAGGAAAAGAGGTGACCATTGGGTGTTAGTCTACATTAATAAATAAGCTTCTGGTGGTCACACCCAGCCAATAATAACACTATTACAGGAAGGGCTAATGACGGCTACACCAAATAATCAACAAAAATGTATGCCTTGTTTCATCGGGCAGACAGTGGATGGTTAGTGCAGCACACTTAAACGAAAAGGTTTCTCAAAATTATGTAGTAGGTAATTCCAAACACCTGGATTGTCTTTTCCAGCTTTCTATAATGCATTTCATCTGAGTAACTGATGTTAACTCTAGCTATTTATTTAATTAGCAAACGTAACCAGTATCGTCCAAAGTTAGCTAATAGGCTAGTAGCTTGCTAGTAACACTGCTCCAACAATAACTTCTAAGCAATAAATTATGAATACATCATCACATATCATTACATACCTCTGTCTTTTCCCCCGTTATTCCTCCTCCTCTTCTTTTTTGTCCCTGGGCGTCAGAGTGCTTTGGTCTTTTTTTGACATAATTTGATATTAGGCTACTGTCACTGACTCTAACCGACATTCTCACCGTCAGCGTCACTCACTAGTTAGTTCAGATAACTTACCCATCCCCCACAACCAGGTAAGTCTAAGAGTGAGAGGTGGAGGTGTTAGGGGGTGTTCGCCGGGTTAGTGTGGGCAACCCAGAAAATAGCGCTTATTTAATAAGCTATGTAGTTGTTGTGGCCTTTTTTATATATATAGGTATCGGACGAAATTTGTGTAAATGAGCACAATAGGTCATCGGGTGACAGGTAAATATTTATTAATAATCAAGCCGATAATATAGCCATTTGGTTTTTCATTGGCTTCCATGTGAAAGGCGCGCAGATGCTGTGACATAACTTCGCGTAAAAAATAAGTCGGTCATCGACCGATAGGTACCAATTGAACAGCAATCACGCCGATAATATAGCCGCTTGGTTTTTCATAGACTTCTCTGTGAAGGACGTGATGCTGTGACGTAATAATTATTTATCACGCTCAGGGCTCTAGACTGAGAACAAAATGGTTGCATATGCTGCTGTTTGAGAGTGTGCGAGTTGAAATTGAATGTGGTAGAATTCGATCGAATGATGATGAATGACGCTGTTTGGTGCTCCTTCGGCACGGGTGTACTGCGTTAGATTATTGTGGCTGAAAGTAGTGCTTTTCCTCCATCACAAGCTCAGTCGGTCTATCCCTACCTGCACTCTAAACTGCAAATTTACTCTTTGTCAATGTTTGTATGCACTCCCATCTAACCGTGTGTGAAGAATAGGGATGTCACGAGAACCGATACTTCGGTACCAAGTCGATGCCAAAATTGAAAAAATGTGACGGCACTCGTTTAATACAGTATTGTAGGTACCAGGACTGCAATTAAAAAGACATCGCTTTGGTTGTTCGTTAGCGCTGCACTGCCCATTTTTTCAAGCTAAATTCTCCAAGGCTGAAAGAACCCCCGAGTAACCAACCGTAATGTTTTGCCGCGATCCAAACTGAAATCAGAAATCAGAAACAAACAAGGAGGCCTATATATAAGCATTCATAGCCTTGGCAAACAAGCAAAAATGAAACAAAACAAACAGGAAAAGTTAGCTTTCTCCTGAAGAATGCTGGGTCCTGACTCCTGCCCTATAGGCCTCTTTTTGGTAATGTTAATAGTTGTTTGTTTAAATAGGCCTAGGCCTATTTATTATTTCTATGCTTTTCATGTCTTGGCCATGTACTGAAATTGAAATGATATGCCATCACTTAAAGTTTATTCTTTGAAATTAAAAGCAGTATTGCTTGTTTTAAGTATTTGAATTGCCACGTTTGCCGCGTTTTTGTAATGTTGTTTCTTAAAATGATTTTTGATTGAAGGCTACATGCCACTGTTTTTTGTAATGTTGAGTGAGTGTACGTTGACGTTTATGGAATTTAAATTACTGTTATTTACCTCGGTATCGAAATGGGTATCGAAAAAAACATGTAATTTCACTGGTATTGGTATCGACTTCTACATTTCTGGTATCGTTACAGCCCTTGTATAGAACTAAAGATCATAAAAATAACAATAATTAAGGCTGCAAGCAGCATTTTACAGATCCTAGCCATATAGTAATGCATGCAATTGAAATAAAAAATGTTGTTGCATATTTAGCAAGTGTTTTTTTAATTTCCAAATCTAACAGCAGCTTAACATATTTTAGAGCCAGCGAAAGAGGCAGACAATACAAATTGACATTGGCAAAGTCCCTCTTTTTCTTTTGGCTTGTACTTGTTTATTCATTTACTAGTTTACTTAAAGGTATAGTATGTAAGTTTGAATATCTAGCAATAAATTTAATTTTTTATGTTTTTTACTGTTATTACATACCTCCTGGAGGATATCACTAAACCAAATGCTCAGAGAAGGTGCGCTATATATGAGCGCCCTGGGCCCTGTATTCAGCTTTTAGTTCACAAATCTAGAGATGCCGGCCTATCCCCAACCAATCAGGAGTTTTTGCCTGTCAATCACCTCACGTGCACACTCCTAGGACCTTCTGCTTACTGTGTCACCCTCCAAACAAGCTTGTTACAATTAGCGGTGCAGACAAAAGTAGCAGTGATGTAAACTAGTAGTTGCAAGGCGGCTGAGGGATAGGGTGAGGTGGATTGATTGGAAATATGGGTGTATTGGTTTTGTTTTGTTTTTATCAGAATAGTACTATCTTCAATAACGCAGCTGTGCTATACTTGTCTACACTCTTAGTCTCGGTATATGCTGCAAAAAATGTGTGGGGTAAATTGAAAATCAATAAAATTTGTTAAAAAGGAAGGAAACAACTGAAGATCGTAAAAGACCACAGCCACCCACGTGGTGGTAGACATCACTGCAGTATCCGGTCTCGGACGTCCAGACTCAGAGACAGCTTTTTCCCCAAGGCCATCAGGCTTCTCAACCAGCAAAGATAATCCCAGTGACCACACTGTTCAACACCCCAATGGCATTCAATTAACATTACTTCAACTTATTATTCATCATCACTCCTTCACTTTCTGTTTATATTTAATGTTCTTACTTACTCTAATTGTCCATGCTCCCCATCCTTTTTATTTTATTTTAATATCTAATCTATGTGTAGTTTGCTTTCTCATATTTTATTTATAACTTAGTTGTATGACGTCTTGTCGTAAGAATTTCACTGTCCAGAACGACCCTGTGTTAGTCTGTGTTTGACAAATAAAACACTTTGACATAAATGTGCATATGTCAATGAAATCTGATATACAAATACATCACATAATCCTTCTTAAATATTTTACTGCTGTTGCAAAGATGAAAGAACAACAGTGTAATTTTAAGACTGACCTGGAATTTCTAGCTCCGTGCAAAGAGTGTTGCCTTTAAATTTACTCAGCCATGGAGAATATTCTTTCAGGTTTCCTGGCTCCTGGTGTGATCTTCTGAATTTTTGCATGGAACTTAAAAGCTCGTCCCCCTGCTTCAGGTAGCTTTGGACATTACTCTTCTCAAACAGGCTGATGCCTGAAGGGCCAAGCAATTGGTCCACTTCTTTGGAAAATGTCTGTTGTAAGCATACAGAGATATTGCTGAGATATACACATTGCTTTTTGTTATAACTGAACCCATAGGTACTGTCCCTAACAATAACTCACCATGAATGATCCCCCCAAAAATCTAATTTGTTTTGTAAAATAGCTAATAGTTTCACAAATTTTTACTAAACCCTGTGACTGAAACTTAATACTTATCCAATTAAAAAAATATATAAATGTTTTTGTTTAGGCTAAATTATGTAAGTAATGTCAATGAAATTCAAGTATTTTTCTGACCACTGGCATATGAATGGTTAATTCGCAGTGTGCCATAATGCCCATAGATCATTGCATGAATCAAACTCGGTACCAGCAAAGCCTCTCCCCTTGGCTGCAAACAGCGGTAGTTCAACACAATTCAGGAAGGAGCCCCGATGATGCAATAGAGTCATTTTCTCAACTCGTTTGACATTCTGCTGTTTGATTGCGAAATGCTTAATGACAAAACGTTTAAAATACAACATTGGTATCTGATGAAAAACATTAAAAGATCGAAAATGTGTCAACTAACGTTTTAAAGGGGCGCTATTATGCTATTTGGGGTTTCCCCTTTCCTTTAGTAAGTTATTCAGCTTTTTGTGCATGTAAAAGGTCTGAAATGTTACAAAGCCCATAGTCCACGCCAAAAGGAGCTACTCTCTCTCACAGAAAACACTGCTCCTGAACTGCCTGAAAAGCCTGGTTTGTAGTCCGGCGTGGTGGGCTTAAAGAGATAGGAGCTAAAACGGAGCTAAAATGGAGCGTTTCAGACAAAGGGTGAAAAGGGGTGCTGCAGACCCAGGCAGTTTTGAAAACAAAAATTGTTTATTGAACATTAAAACACGTAAACCTATTCTAGTAGAACTCCTAAATAAAGTTATGAACCTGAAAATTAGCATAATAGGGCCCCTTTAAGAGAAATGTTTAGTGCATTTTTTATGTTTTATGTAACATGTACCATAATCAACTCACAAAGTAAAAAGTGTACTATGGTGGCCCTGAGAGGCTAAGCACTGAAACTTAAGAAAGCACATGCAAACAGACAAAACACCAGCTAATGAAGAAAACATATACATCAATTTGTCAACACATGCGCAACGCGCTGCAAGTTCAGACAACACAAAACATTACAGAAACACAATGCAAATACAGAAAACAACATATTACAGAAACGCACCGGAAAAAGAGACCTCAAAACACATTACAGAAACACTCTGAAAATACAGACAACAAAACGCAAGTCCTTTCTTACTTTTAATCATAAAACTATTTGGATTTTTTAGCTTAAACATAACTTGGTGACAGTTCTGAAAGTAACATTAACTATAGGCAGCTAACATAGCGTGGTTCACATTTAATTGTGTATATTTCGTCAGGTTAATTTAATTGGCAGGCTAATAATAAGCAAAAGGCCAACACAGCCTGACAGCAGATATCTGCAATAATATCTGAATCATACGATCACAATGTTAAAATAAACCAAAAACACTTACATTTTTGTAAATTTTACAACACCACTGTCTGATGGATAGCCGACTTGAACAAGTGTGTCCAGGCGTGTTTAATCACTTATAGGTGTAGCCTACTCTGGACACAATTCCATATTTGCAGTAGGGCTGCAACTAATGACTAGAATAATCGATTAATCTGTTGATTATTTCTGCGTTTACACAAAAAACACAAAAAGTATCTATTTCCATAATTTTCCTCAAAAACTAAATGTATTCCAAATTAACAGTATAAACACAGATAACATACCTCAATGTATGTGTAAAACATATATGCTAATTTCTTTTAATGAAGTGCAACAGCACTACTCTAAAAAAGGCCAGCCTGGATCCAGAAGTCCAGATGAACCGACCCTTCCTCTACAAGGTGTTAAAAAGTGGCTGCTGTAAAGCTCCAAAACCACAATTAAGCGACTACAACCTCTAGACGAAATTCCAGTCTGGTTTTCTATCAGAGTAGTGTTGTTTCAGTGATGTGGTCTGAGTTCTCAAACAACCTCCTGCTGGTAGCCGACCTCTTGATCCCTCTAGACTATGACACGACAATTGACACCATTGACCATTCCATCATTGTAGAGCGTCTCTTTGAAAAGTTCCAGTCAGGTTTTCGCCAGAAGCACAGCAATGGAACTGCATTACTTAGGATTTCAAATGATATCCTTATGCGTGCTGATACTGGGCTGTGTTATATTGCTCCTTGACTTTTGACTTGCTTGACAGCTTTTGACACTACTGATCACTCTATCCTCCTGGGTAGGCTTCAGCAGTTGGCAGATATAACCGGGACTGCACTTGACTGGTTTATCTCCTATTTGTCAGGTAGTGTCGTGTTTTTTCCAATGATATAGATTACAACAATTACTCTAGATACTAATACTGGAAGCCGAAAGCCAAAGGTTCAGAAGAACAGGTTTTATTCGACATAGAATAAGACCGAGTGGGGTCCGCAGGGTCAAACTGAATTGTATATACACTGTCAGGCTTTAAATCCCTTTCTCTAAGACTACCCCAAAGTTCTAACGACTCCCCTTAATGCAATAAACAACACCTATTTTCAAACACCTCAGGACATCACTTTTCTCCCTTTAACAATGGACCCCTCCCCTGTGTATTGTTATACTCAAGCCCAGGATCCGTTGACTCAAGCTTCTCATCTTTCCTCAGGATAACAAACAGTGAAGTCTTACTCTTCTATCATATAAGAACCTGTTAAAATCAATAAGGATTGACTACCATGCTGGCTTTTCCTGCCTATTTATTTATGAGTCTGTCAACTGCCTGCATTTGTTCTCTGATTTGCCTCCCTTAGGTGACCTGGGGGCAATAAGTACATAGATTATCATCTACACAGATATGATTCACCCCATTCAATGTCTGTCCTCCAGCTATCTCTACTCTTCTTATTAATTAAAACTAATATTAAACTATGTATGATATGATTACCTATTAACCTTTAATATTGATTACAAATACTTGGCTACAAAAAAGGTATGTACTTTTGACACTAAATATACCATAGTACGAGTTTTTCTGTGGCTATCGAAAACTTACCATGTCTCCTCAACTCTGTTGAAATGTGGTGTGCCCCAGGGTTCAATCCTTGGTCCTATTATTTTCTCCTTGTATATACTTCCCCTTGGTTTATTAATTAGTTATTTAAGTGTATTTTTACCATTGTTATGCAGACGATACACAACTGTATTTCCAATTTAAACCAAGTGACCTCCGTAAGCTCGCGACTATGCAAAACAGCTTTTAAGGACTGGATGTCCGATTACTTTCTCCAGCTTAACCCTGACAAAACTGAAGTCCTCATTTTAGGCCCAGAGAGCATCTCTGATAAAATACAGCAGTGTATTGGTCCTCTAGTGGCAAATGTTAAGCAAGTCTCAAAAAACCTAAGAACACATGAACTTTGAATTGCATGTAAAAAGTGGTCCAATCATGTATTTTTTTCAACAATAAACATTGCCAAAATCAAATCTGTATTGCCTTTACAAGATCTGGAAAAAATCTTTATGTTTTTGTCACCTCTCGTCTTGACTATTGTAATACACTGTTCACCACCCTAAGTCGCTCTGCTGTGTCTCGGCTCCAGCTGGTCCGAAATGTGGCCACTAGAGTTTTAACAAAGACACAACGTTGGTCACACATTACACCAGGGTTAGCCTCATTTCACTGGTTCCTTATTGCCTGCAGGATTGATTTGAAAATTCTCCTAATCACTTATAAACCACTATATGGATTGGCCCCACTCTGTACCGCAGACTTAAATAGTGTCCCCTGGCCTCAGCGAGATCACGGAGCTCTCTCAGGTCTTCGGACCAAGGCCTACTAACTGTACTAAGATCTAGGAAAAAACTAGGGGGGACAGGGCTTTTGTTGACGTAGCTCCGACTCTCTGGAGCAGTCTTCCGATAGTCATAAAGAATGCAGATTCTGTGGATATCTTTAAGAAGCAGTTAAAAACTCACTTGTTTGGAACGCACTGTTTTGTAATGTGTTTTAGCCTTTTACCTTTAGTGCAGTTTTTAAACGTGCTTTCTTTGCCATTCAATGTTTTTATGTTTCTTTGTCATTTTATGTTTTTACATTTCTTAGTCATTTTTTGTTGTTATATTTCATATTTTTACGTTATACAGCACTGGTCTCTCCGGGTAAGCACTAGGGATGGGACAAGACCATGGGACAAAATATCGTGGCACGACGTATCGTTATATGAACATGACACTATGCAGCGCATAGATTAAATTACGTTTTGTAGTTATATTTATGGAGCCACAAGCTACAATCACATATTGAAATTGTTCCACATATTTCTGACGTTTCTCTCAGTTAAATATCACACCAGAGGGCGCAAAGACCTTTTTGATTTGTTTAACGCAAAGGAGAAACATTTCAACATGCCCTTGCCCAAACACTACCTTCATCAAGTGGCCGAAATCTCGAAATGCACTGGCAAGTTCATCGTTCATGACCCACATCCTACATCTAAAAATAAAACAATCTGCACAAAATAATACAGAATTAAAGTTTATATATACATATACTGTATATGTATACACATACCTATTCCTCTTGAGCTCAATAATCTAATTTCTATTATATACTGTAAGACGAACAAAATAGCAGTGCTACTCTGGTTCAACCATTTGACTGTAGTGCATCATAACTGCAGTACCTCCTAGTCAGCCTGACTACACAATACAATCAACATGTGATTTCCAACAAAACATGACGCATTATTTAAATAAAAAAGTAAATATAGCTTAATTAACGCTAATTACATTCTCCCTTTAGATTGCACTCGCTTAAACTTCAATGAGGGATAATGCTTAATCTAACCAGCAAAGCTCCGATAGTTTTTTTCCAGGGATGCACCAATCGTGAAATTCTGGGCCAATACCGATGCCGATGTTTAAAATAACAATTTGGCCGATAGCAGATGCCGATGTTAATGTTTTTAGGCCTATTTTTAATTTTTTATTTATTTATTATGGAGGTATATTTCTATCAAAATTATTGTAAATGCACTCTGATTTACGAATATAGATTACAATTTGTAAAAACAAAACACGATCTACAAATGGATTTGGAATCTACAAACAAACTCGGCATGATCCACAAATATAAAACATGATCCACAAATACATTTGCGATGCACAAACAAACAACTCATGATCCACAAATATAAAACAGGGTCCACATGCCGTATTGTCTTAAGTGTTTTATTGGTCGAATGCACAGCTCACGCAGGGTCCTTCTGGATTATGAAATGAACACAGGGTCATTCTGGAAAATTAAAGTCTTATAACAAGGCGCCCAACAAGTATGTGGCTTCCTTAACGGGGAAAAGAGCTGATTGTCCTGAGCCGCATCCGCATTGTAGCCTACTGCAGTGAGAGTGAATAACATAACCAAGAAACGAAGCTAGAATCAGATGCGGTGGGCTTAGGCATATCAGTGCGTGAGGCCAACATTAGGAAGACCGGAGCCTATAGACCCAAGGACATTTAACAAATGCCAAGAAATAAAAAAAATTAATATGCAATGAATACAGAATATTAACACAGTTTCCCGTGACCATGGTGTTTCTCTCGTTCTCTCGCTAGTAACACTGACAGCGAAGACTGCTTAAATCCAAAGTATAGATTTGACTATCTGACATGTTTCAGCCCATGCTCTTATTTTGAAAGGCATATCGAGGAGTTGTGACATCGTGTAGCAAGCACCACCTCTGATTGGCTGACACATTTGTGGATCACATTCACGGTACGAATGTCTCAAAAATGTTTGTAGACAAATGCAAGACGATCTACAAATGCGTAGTGATTCGCAAACACAGACTTGGCGCTTGAACACTATTTGTATACAAATGCAAGACAATCCACAAATGACCATGGTACGTTTTAACCGTTTGTTTTTTCGGTATATCTGACAAAAGCAGAAACCAGAAACGAGTCGTTTTTTCGTTTTTGAAATGTCTGGCAAAGAAACAAAAACAAACATTCACCTCAATTTCTAGTTTTCTATTATTACTGCCAAATCAAATTTACCACTCAATGTTTCGTTTTCATTGGTGGGTGAGCCTTCGGCGATACCTTACTTCTGATTGGCTAGTTGCTCTATCAATTGCGCTGTACTCTTCAAAATAAAGGTTCTACCGCTTTGCTTTTAGACAGTGCAATGTCAA
>JAVQIZ010208191.1:0-14836 GCA_036023535.2 Galaxias brevipinnis
AAAGAGAGAGAGAGAGAGAAAGAGAGAGAGAAAGAGAGACAGAGAGAGAGAGAAAGAGAGAGAGAGAAAGAGAGAGAGAGAGAGAGAAAGAGAGAGAGAGAGAGAGAGAGAGAGAGAGAGAGAGAGAGAGAGAGAGAGAGAGAGAGAGAGAGAGATAGCTCCGGAGGAAAAAAGTGAGTCTCTGACCTGCGGGAGGAGTCACAGAGAGTGTGGGTGATCTTGTAATAGGAGGAATGGCGTGTTTTTCTTTTAGGGGAAGGTGACGAGTTACTATCGGCATCGGGAACTTATGGCTGTGTGTGTTTGTGTGTTTGTATAATCTCTTAGATGACGTATCACTGACCAGAAAGACATAGAGTGTGTTCCAAGTATACTCGCCAAAGCTGCCTCCTCAGTTCACAGGCATGTTGTCGTGTGTGTGGTGTGTGTGTGTGTGTGTGTGTGTGTGTGTGTGTGTGTGTGTGTGTGTGTGTGTGTGTGTGTGCGCACGCCCAGTGCAGCGTGGAGAGTAAACATTTCCAGATGTAAAAGGAATGGCAGCAGGCGGAGAATGAGTCTGCATCCAGACTGGACTATGAGAAAGTTACAATTGACTGACTCACCGACGCAAACACACACACACACACACACATACACACACACACGTACACACAGTCACAAACACACATAACATGGGTGCTGAGGCTGACCCCTTACACCCTTCTATTACTCAAACTTCCACTGTATTACCTCTTGCGCCTGCATAGAAACATTATTCTTTCATGCACAAACTCAGCCATGACAGGTAACATAGACTGTTGAAATGTACACAGCTGCAACAGACATTTGAGTAATTTCCGCTCCCTGTGAGTGTGTGTATGTTGGAGTGTATGTGTCTTAGTGTGTGTGTGTGTGTGCGTGTGTGTGTGTGTGTGTGTTGAGTGTCCCTCAGCACCCTTGCTGGCAGCACAGTCTCGAGAACAGCTTAGATATGCCTGGAATTCCGGCGGCTTCATAAGTCACACAGGCATGCACACACGTGTGTGCAAGCCCAAGCACACGCTAACTGAAACACGCCACATGGGTCCTTTGTGTGTGTGTGTGTGATGTTTATGTAGGGTGGTGTACTAAGAGACATTCCTGCAGCTTTGTTTTCCTGGGGCTGAAAGAGGATATCCTTTCTTTTCACTGTCCTTTTGGAGACCAGCCTGCACACGCACACACACACACACACACACACACACACAGACACACACACACACAGGTGTTGGAAGGTTTTGGGGATAGGGCGATGACCGTCCCTCCTCACATAATCAGTTATTGCGTTTTAAACTTGAGTGAAAAATTACAAGTGAAATGTGTGTGTTTGTGTGTATGTGTGTGTGTGTGTGTGAGTGTGAGTGAGTGTCTCCAGCAAGGTTTAATTGTACACTATATAGATGCGGAAGGGATAGAAAAGGGGGTAGCAGCTGCTATGTAGGGAGTTGTAATACACACATGTCTGAGATAGCATAGGAGAAGAGAGACGGAGGGATGGGGGGGGAGAGAGAGAGAGACAGGATGCAGTAGTACCATGTGACTGTGACTGTGTGACTTGAGTGTGTTTCCATCTGCTCACTCTCTCTGCGTGGGGTAAGAAGAGGGGGGGCAGAGAAATGCGGGGGCCGCGTCGAAAAAATTAATTAGGACGAGAAAATGTGAGAACAAAAACAACAAACAGCCAAACAGCTTCTATTTGTTTTGCGGCCCTGGGTTTAAGGGACGCCCAAAAAAGGTACTGAAATCTACAAAGCGTGTCGAGTCACAAAAGAAAGCAGCGTTCTATTGGAGCACAAAGAATGTGGTAAAACAGAGCGTCAAACAGGTGGTCAATGGGACTGTTTGACCCCAAGGTGACGGCCGGACACTCATCCAACAGTCTGTGACGCCCCCCTGGGGTAAATATACACAAACGCGACCCTAGCTGGGCTCCTAGTGAAGTACGGGGTCGAGCCAAAAGGAGTCTATGGCCCGTGGTCTGGAATGTATCAATCAACAAGTGGTGGGCTGGTCTCTGGCCAAAAAGCCTGAGAGGAATGGGGAGAGAGGACGGTTGTTTTCCTGTAAGGAAGCTTTCACACCATGTTAGTCTGTCAGTCTAGAGTATTTTGGTTTGGGGGGACAGCAAATATCAGTAGTGGTCCTGACTGTAGTAGTGGCTTTTCCCACATTTCTTGAGAAATATTAAACACAAAGTTTCCTGTTTATTTTGTTGTCATTTATTGGTTGTGATTAAGAATAACTTGATAGTTTATAAATGGATTAGACTTGACTTTGCGTCGTAAACAAAGTGAGGCTTATATATATATTTAGATTACAGATTTTTGTCATGTTTTGTACTTTTTTGGAAACATCATGTGGTTCGTTCATGCCCGCTCTGCTCCTTGGGAAATACTGCCACCATCTGGTGGGATTTAGACACTAGCTGCTAGACAAACAAAACACAGTATAAAACCATTTTTATGTATGATCAGTAGAAGTAACTGCTGTGCTGAGGAGCTGAATAACATCATGGAACTCTTAACAATGAGTTTTGATACTGATACAAGTGTGTCGCTATAGTAACCCTGTGTGTGTGTGTGCGTGTGTGTGTCTTTTAGAAGGCGTGCCGTCCGGAGGATGACCCTGATCAGCGGAGAGAGCGCAGTCTGAAGAGCGTCAGCTTCCTGGACTCAGTCAGCGTCATCACTGACCAGCACGTTGCCATGGAGGTCGAGAGCCAACATGGCCGCCCCGGTAGCCCCAGTCGCAGCCCCCACAATGGGGTTGGCATGAGACTGGAAGGACAAGACCCGGAAGTGGTTCAAGAGATATGCTACCTGGACCAGGTGCTCCGAGATGCCTCTGACACGCCCACCAACGGCAGCTCCTCCCCTCAGGAGAACAGAACCATTACAGTGGACGGCTCCGCCTCCTCCGTCCACGTCTCTGCCTCCTCTCCTGTCAATCACGAGGTCACCGTGGAACGTTGGGGACAGACCACCTTCGTCAACCGAGACGTAAAGGCGGCCCCCAGGGCCAATGGGCATGCAGAGGGGGAGGAGTCGGCAGGCAGGAGGTTTGAGTTGAGAGCCTATCAGGAGGAGGTGCGCCCCGCCAAACTCTTCACCCCCGGGGAGGAGGAGAGAGAGAGGGAGATGCGGGTGAGGAGGACCAGGCCCTCAGAGGAGGTGGAGGAGCTGGAGAAGGAGCGCCAGGAGCTGATCAAGGGCCAGGCGGTGAAGATGAACCCGGGTATCGCCCAGCGCTGGTGGAACCCGCCACAGGAGGCTCCGCTGGAGGAGCAGCTAGACCCAGAGCAACTGGAGTCCCATAGGAAGTACCAGGAGAGGAAGCAGAGGCAAAGCCAGGGCCCTGCTTACACACAGGTAACACTCACACACACACACTCATACACACACACACACACACACACACACACACACACACACACACACACACACTACGGAGCCAGGGCCATGCTTATACACACAGCACAGGCACCACACGCAAAAATGTCAGAAATGGAAGACAATTTGAGTTTTTATAAGACATTCTATTAAATGATTTTGTATTTTAAATGTTCTTCTACATACAACAGTTGGGGTTATCTTTAGACAATATGTTAACTTCAGAAAAACATTTCTCCTCTCCTCTCCTCTCCTCAGATGTCTGGCCATCCCTGCATGGTGAGCTTTGACCAAGAGTCATTCCGGAAGGAGGACATCGTGGAGGAGCAGATCGACTTCCTGTCTGCCAGGAAGCAGTTTCTGCAAGGGGGAGGGGCCAGAAGGGATGTTGCTCCTCAAATCTACTCCGCCAAACCTTTCGCCAGAGCAGTTGCAGCTGGCAACCAGCCTTTTGACATCCCCGCGGAGACCGGCGAGGGTCACCTGACCTGGTCGGACGAGGGGATTGGAGGAGAGTTCACGTGCGCCCGCGCTGTCATGACGATCCTGAAGGACGAGGAGGAAGAGCGAAGTGCCAAGCTGAACTCCTCCTCCTCTTCCTCCTACCCTCCGGAGGAGTTTGACTCGGGGCTGGACGAGCTCTCCGTCCGCTCTCAGGACACCACGCTGGACAACGTGTCAGACAGCGGCGCCTCGCTGCCCCCCACGCCGCTACCCCTCACCCCCGTGTCCCCGCCCACGCCCCAGCCATCTTGTCCCGGGGCGGGGCCCACCGAGGAGGAGCTGGAGTTCCATGCCGGCGTCCTGGTCCACCACGCCATCCAGCACGCCCTGGCCGCCCAGAACGGAGACCGCTGGCAGACCCCCGACATGTCCACCCAGGCAAGCCTGCCTTCCCCCCGGCCCAGCCTGTCTCCTCCTCCCCAACCCCGCGGCCCGGCCCCAGGCCCAGCACCAGGCCCTGCCCTCCCCTCCCCACAGCCCACCAGACAAGGAGATGATCTCTCTGTAACTCCAGACAGGTCCTCGTGTTCCTCCTCCCTATCATCATCCTCGTCGTTGTCACAGCAGCAGTCGTCCAGCCCACCCCAGCAGTCGGCCTCTCCGCCACAGAACCAGCCAGCTCCCCAGCTCTCCACCCAGTCTCCACCGGTACCTCAGCCCATCTCCCCTCCTCAGAGACCCAGAGACGGAGGCCCGAGGATCAGGGTGCAGTCCTCCTACGCCAGAGCCCTGGCAGCAGCCCCGGCCCCGGCTCCAGCCCCAGCTCCGGTCCCTGTGCCCCGGCCTGCCCCCGTGTGCCGGCCCCCGTCCCCTCCCAGCCCAGAGAGGCCCGAGTTCAGCTACTTCAGTAAGTACTCAGAGGCGGCGGAGCTGCGCAGCACGGCAGCCGTGAGCCGGGCCCCGGAGAGCGAGCCGAGCAGCGGGCCCTTCCGGCTGCGCTCCCGCAAGCAGCAGACCCTGTCCATGATCGAGGAGGAGATCCGCGCGGCGCAGCAGAGAGAGGAGGAGCTGAAGAAGCAGCGTCTCACGCTGCCGTTACCGCGCCACGGCAACAGCTCGGCACGCGGCAACAGCCATGCCCATGGCAACAGAGGTCCGCGAACGACCATCTCCCCCGGCGACAAGATGAAGAGCAATAGCCTGCCCACCAGACTGACCCTCACCTCCCGCACTGCACCAGGTAATATTAACACCGACTGTTCTGAGTTGGTTTGGCTTTTTCAGCAATTTTTATAAAAAGGTATAACCATATTCAAATAAGTATTAACAGTTAAATAATAAGGTAAAGCATATCAAAATGCAAATCAAATAATAGAATTTTTTACTACCAAAGCATAGTAGCAGAACATAGTGAGTTAACGTACAGTACACGGCTTCGCTTTTTTACAAACTGACAACTCTGTTATCTGACACATCAGTCACCTTTCTATTTATAACTGAACCCAACTATAAACCTGCAGGTAAAATTGAGAAGGTCCGCCCTGTGCCCCCCGTGTCGCCCTCGCCATCGGAGGGCGCTCTGTCAGACGCAGGCAGCGAGGACTCGGGAGGGAAACCCAAGAACTACATGCAGACACTGATGGAGGACTACGAGACCCACAAGGTGAAGAGGAGGGACAAACTGGAGGACAACAGTGTGAGTACCTGCCTGCCTTTCATATTTTGTAGTTCAATCTATTTAGCTTATTTGTGTATCTATCTACGTATCTGTCTGTCAGTGAGTCTGTCTGTTTGTCTGTTTGTCTGATGGCTGGCTTTTCATAAATCAGATAAAGAGTGAAATGGAAAAGAACAGGATAGGTAAGAAATAAGATTGTAGGTGGGTGGCACAGTACCACTAGGAGGCACTGTAAACAACATTGCATTTAAACTGCTCTCATGGTTGTAGTGTCCATTTCTTCAAGCTCCTTGTATTCACTGTTTCCCTCTTCACTTATTCATACTTATTCATGTACTCAACATAATAAATTCAAAACAGTGTGCCTCTATGTCTACTTGAGTACAAGGCTGCACTCGCTGTCACAAGCTTAAAGCCAGCTGGCCAGTAACTATGGTGAATGGCTAACTTCTTGTAGGTAGGCATCCATTCAGAGTGCTACAGCATAGGACAGTAACCCCTTAGACTTGCAACAGAAGGACCCATTGACTGTTTACTCACCCACTGCCCGTGTGGCCACTTCCTGTCAGCTGAATCTAGACTGAAGGGACTTCCCTGTCCTGGTAGGAAGTGAAAGTAAAAGCAATGAGTGGCCTTCTGTGAGGGTTTTTCCTTTTCCCATGCCAGGGGCTTTCAGCAGCCTGGTCAGCCTGTTTAGAGCCAGGGCGTTCTCAACCTATCAGTCTGCCACATGCACAGGCAAACAATTGCTCAATGCTGAAAGCCCCTTCATCTAGAGACGATCAGTTGGACATTTTAAAATCCAAACCTTACTAAAAGGGACCTCAATTCGATTTAAAAATAATGTAAAGATAATTAAAAATAGATTTATTTGTAAATGAAGTGAATAACAGATGCGGAATCTGTAACATAAATTACAGATCATTTGCATGTAGTCCCTATGTTTGTATGGGTTTCTGCCAAGTGCTCCGGTTTCCTCCCGCCACCATAAAAAACATGTTTAGGGCTAATCCTCCTGTCAATGCTCTGACCGAGGCACTGGCTTAGAACTGGAGTTGGTCATTTTCTCTCTACGTGGCCAGGTTGCCACTGCAAAAGAGAACTCATTCTCAGTTGGGCTTACCAGGTTAAATAACGGTATAATAAGATAAAGAATAAAACTATTTATGAACTGGATCTGTAAAACACAACAATCATCTCCATTGTCTTGGAATGGCCAGCAGGACTAAAACGACAGCTTTGATTTAGTATGTGGGACCATTCCAAGATCACCCTTCCATCCAGTCAGCGTGTAAACAAATGTTGTTGACACTGTTGTTGTTGCTGTTGTTCCTTCATTATGTTTGACTGTGTACTGTCGCCTCTCTCCCGTGGGTCAGTACGCCCGTTTGCTGCTGGCTAACAAGGTGACCACAGAGGTACCTGTCAATCAACCGCTACGTGCACGGCATGCTCTGTGATCCTTCAATCTCAACCCCCGACCTTGACCCTTACTTCACTCATGGTCCCTGAGAAATAGTCCTGTACGGTTATCATCATCATGTGTATCACCACCCCCCTCACTGGTTGCCCTGGATACCTGTGCTGTGCTTCCGTAGAGTGTGTGTCTGTGTGTGTGTGTGTGTGTGTGTGTGTGTGTTTGTGTGTGTGTGTGTGTGTGTGTGTGTGTGTGTCAAACCACCTGTGTAGTTGAGCATCTCACCCTGAGTGTACCCCTGGACTCTGCATGTTGGTGGAGCGAGAAAGAGGGAGGAAGGGTACTAGGCTGGGCTGGACTGAGGAGATGAAAATAGACGAAGGGAGGGTGGAGGGTGGAGGGTGGAGGGTGGCATTTGGGGATGGGAAACAGGGAGGTGTCTGTGGTTTCTGTGCATGAAGCAGTGTGGAGAGAAATAGCATCTGGTTTCATATCACATACTTCAGGGGCAGTCAATTTATTCGTTCCCTAAATTAGTAGTTAAACCCTAGACAAAATGTACCCTGGTAAAATTCTTCAACCTTAATCAAACAAGTGCTCCTAAAGTATCTGAGGAAGAGGGCATGCTAGTCATACCACAGTGTGCCGTGTGTATTTGTGTGGTCATGTTGTGGCTTCACCATTTTGTGGCACAGTAAAGGCTAACAAAGGCTTTGGGACCGGGGAATGAGACAGAAAGTAATTGGCTGTTTTGGTGTGATTGACAGGTACTCGAAGCCACTCGTGTCACCAGGAGGAAAAGCAACATGGCTCTGAAGTGGGAGGCTGGTATCTATGCCAACGAGGATGGACTGGGGAATGAAGAAGAAGAAGAGGAGGAGGAGGAGGAGGAGGAGGAGGAGTAGACCGATCAGTTGGAGAGGAGAATAGAAAGACTTTAGAAACCTTGGAAGGAGGATGAGGAAGGGAAGAGGAAGAGAGCACGATGAGGACAGGCAAAGCCTCGTGTCCCAACAGGTTGCATCATTCTACTACACTGCTTGGATCTGTCCTGCACCGTGTGGCCTGACTACTCTAGAACAGAAGTAGGATTTATTTTTGAGGGAGCCGCTTCCAACATAGTATTTCATTTCAAATGTCACTTCTCGGCTCTGACTTTGCTCCCTTCTCATAGGATCCCCTCTCTGCTCCCTGTAATGCATATGTTCAAATAAAAAATACAATTTCTCTATTTATGCTTCCACGCGAAGCTGAGCTCATTTGGTGACATACGACTCGTGTGACCACCAGCGTTTTTAGGGGGAAGGCGACGGTGAGGATGGCCGAGGATTGTGACGATAGACCTGGAGATTTACAGAATTCAGAGTGGACTTTCGAGTTGTGTTACCTTTTTAACCTAATTGATTGCTTTTGATTGATTCGTTGATTGATTAACTGACTATTGACATATTAGACGCTGCAGACAGGAAGTGCTGATCGGGCGCTCGACCCTCAGACAGAGTGGAATTCTACATAGCAACCAACTAGTCCCCATCTCTCGCAGGGCCATATACTGTATTGTGGGAGGTCGACACTCTCTACCTAATGTAAAGAATCAAAACAGATGATTATTGTGTGTAAAGAGAATATGATTTTCACTGTGTATCTATTAGAGAACGGATTGTTCCAAAGGCTTTCATATTGGACAGATGGTTTATTTGGTGTCTACATGCAGTGCTTGTTTGATTTACTGTTCTTGAGCGAGGGTTGTGCAGGGGAGTCCAGTCGAAGACGCTGCAGCAACTTGACTTTGCCAGTCGAGGAAATGGTTGTGTTGGCATTATGGAAGTGTTGTGATGTTGCTGTTTTTTTCTACCAAAAAGTATTGTGAAAGGCTTTAGAATAGGTGGCATACTACAGCTTTTAAAGCACTATCTTAATCTAAGTCTATCTAGACTTGATACTTTGCATGAAATAGTATCTTTTTTTGTTTGTCTTCAATTGCCAGCCAGACGTTCAGTGTAAAAAACAAAAGGTGTGGGCATCGAATTAAAAACCACAGAGTTGATCTGAAACGAGACGTGGCTGTGAGCTTTGAGGAAGGTTCCTCTAGTTTTCTGTAGGGCCTTTGTTGTTTATATAGTGTAATATATAACAAGTATTTAAAGGACACTCGTCCAGAGGAATAAGTTGTTTCCCCGGTTTGGGCGGGGCGGGGGGGCTGCTTTGTTTAGTTGAGATGATCACTAGTAGAGACACAGTCTAACCCCCCCTGACCAAAGAGAACAGTCAGGAACAGAGAGAGGGAGAGACATACAGACAGACTGTGACACAGACAGGATAACACACAGACAGGTAGTTGTCTGTTTAGAGTTGAGAAGACATTGAGGAAGTTGCTGAAGGACTGGACTACTTGGCGCTATCACTGCATCTATGAAAGAATATTGTGTGAGCAGAGGAAAGAGCACAGCCTAGCTTGACAGAGGCTACAATGCCATGTAGCAAAATTTGTATCTGACCTGAACACCAGTCCCATGAAGAGCTGTATAGCTGTGTGTGATCCGTGTGGGGGGTATGCTTATATTGTGTGTGTGTGTGTGTGTGTGTGTGTGTGTGTGCGTGTGTGTGTGTGTGTGTGTGTGTGTGTGTGTGTGTTAGGGCCTGGTTGTGTATGTGTGTGTTAGGGCCTGGTTGTGTATGCGTGTGTGTGTGTGTGGGTGTGTCAAGGTATTATGGAAAAGTATTTTAGTGTTGCATGATGTTCTGGACAAGTTACAGATGATTCCAGCAGAAATGTACCACACACGTACACACACACACACACACACAAACACACACACACAAACACACACACACACATACACACACGCACACACATAGACACGCGCCCACATTTACATGCACACAGTATTAAATCTGCCAAGCAATGATGATTATGATCATCACTCGTGAGAATTACAGTGTTGCCTCTCTGCTTTATATATACACTTCTATATATTGAGTTTGTTGTTCGCTGATATTATATTATACAATCTTATATTCTGTGCTTCTTTTGACATGCTAACCAACATCCACACACAGAGACAATATAATTGTGTGATTTATTATACTTTGTTATTTGCAATTTATGGTTGAGATTACGTATTTATCGTTGTCACTGCAATACTTGTTTTGCAACACCTGCCCCTCCTACTCTGGGTGCAACAACAAATGAAGGCTTAGTACAAATGATCCCAAATATACTCTGGTTGTATGTTAACCACTTATTATATGTCCATATTCTGCTCTGTTATTTTATAGCTTACCTAAATACCACAAGCCTCATAGTTATTCACCTATATGAATATTTTCTCATTAAAATCAAAACCTATCCCTGTGTTGTTTCGGACTCGTTCTTTACCAGCATGGTTCTGGTTGATTGTGTGACACAGATGTCAAGGAATACACCGATACGCTCAGAAATCCATGGTTTACTTAAAAAGGAAGTCGAAAGTGAGACACCAATGCTCGTGTTACAGCTGTTCTAACATCAATGTGGTCATTTCCAAATAGATCTCCTTTATCGCTAATTGTGTTTTTGACACGACACTACGCTCATAGACATCCCTATGTGACAAAATAACGAACAACGATCCATTTAACATTTGTTCCTCCTAAATGAATTTAGGATGTATGTGTAATGTATTCAATAACTATACATCCTCTCTGCACTGTGTTCATCTGGTGAGGTAAAGTGCATTTTTACAGAGGGCCTACACTCGCACACTGTTATAAAGGTGAGGTAAAGTAAATTTTTACAGCGGGCCTACACTCGCACACTGTTATAAAGGTGAGGTAAAGTAAATTTTTACAGCAGACCTACACTCGCAGAGTATGGGCTGTTAGAACAATGGCATATGACTTGCATGAATGTAATCCTAGGCCAACTGGTAACCTTTTATTTTTATTTAATTTAAACTTTATTTACCCAGGGGGTTGGACAACATACACCACAGGCTCCAAATGGACGATGAAAATACACAATAGAGTAGCTAATACAAAGGATAAAACCAAACAAAAAAAAATAGTTAACATTCTCTCGACCAGTCTTGCAGCGGTTTTCTCAAACCACACTCAAGCCAGCCAAAAAATACTGTGCAAACTAGCCAAACCACCTTTGCATGACTGTTTCACTAAGTATTTCCTCACTGCTCCTCAGGCAGTAGTAAAGACAGCACACACAAACACACCCACACACACACACACACACCCACACACACACACAATTTTGTCGTCAGCCTGACGTAGAGAAGAGGAACTGGGACGGCCGTGAGGGAAGATCATTGGTTGACATATCTATGCCTCAATAGAAAAGGTACAAAAGAGAGAGACAGAGAGAGACAGAGAGAATGAAAGGTCCACACACCCAGCAATAGGCGTCGTAGGCGTGCTGTGAGTATGCTCTTCCTCCCTCACTTTAGTCACTACATTTATCACCACAGTGACGACTGTTTGTGAATCATACTAGTACGTGCGCTGTCTAGCTCTACTGTGTTTCGTTATCTGTTGCCACCCTATTATTCCGTTTGAGGACAGGGGGCCTTGCCATTCAACAATTTTCCTCCAAAGGTATCTATTGATCAGGATGGCTGCGGGTGGGTTACTGTATCTGTGACTACTTGGCTGAAGCCAGTGTTTGGTACCTGTCACAGGGTTGCCTGACTCGTAAATCTCGTTTTCCAAAGGGGCCAGTTGGTGACTGCGCAGCCATGAAACTAGCATGGTTGTTTCGGAGCATCGAGCCTCTGATCGTGTGCGCTCAGCTGGGCAGCGCCCTGTTCGACACGGCACTCCAGATGGTGGTCAAGGAGCGCTGCGCCAACGCCACCGCCGGCGCCAACACCACCTCCACCGTGCACAGCCGGCAGACGGCCATATCCGACTTCTACATGACCTACTACCTGGTGGCCAAGCTGGCGCCCATCCTGCCTGCGCTGGCCCTGGCACGTCTAGGGGACCGCGGCTGGAGGAAGGCCCCCGTTGTGACGCCCATGGTGGGGTACGTGCTCTCCAGGCTGACCCTGCTGCTGGTGGTCCTGGCCGGCTGGCCTCTGGAGGCCATGTGGGGCGCGGCCGCGTTGCACGGCCTGGCCGGCGGGTTCTGCTCCTACTGGGCCGGGCTCATGGCGCTGGTGTCGCTGGGCTCCAGCCAGGCGGAGCGCTCCAGGGTGATGATGAGGGTAGAGCTGCTCTACGGGATGGCTGGCCTGGTGGGTAGCCTGGCGTCGGGCCATCTGTTCAACCTCTCCAGCGCAACGCTGGGCCAGGGAGGGATACTGGTCTCCATCAGCAGCCTGCTCTACATCCTCTGTCTGTTCTACTCCACATTCCTGCTGCAGGTCAGTGTGTCTGTGTGTGTGTGTGTGTGTGTGTGTGTGTGTGTGTGTGTGTGTGTGTGTGTGTGTGTGTGTGTACTGTTTGCGGAGCTGCATATGTATGATCAATGAGTTTTACAGCTCCCTGCTGTACTTAGTGATCCTACTAAAGGTCAGTGTGTCTTTATGGTTGCATGTGTGTGCTGTGATTTTAGCTTCACCACAGTGGTCATGGTATACTTTCATAAGTAATAATTCATTGTACATATCTTACATTGACTCTATTATTACAGCAAATAAAAAGTACATGTGCGTCATCAATGAGTTTGTTTCAATTTTGGTAAATATAAATTCAAATGCAGTGATTATATTGATCGTGTGTGTGTGTGTGTGTGTGTGTGTGTTTGTTTGCTAGGTGTCAGTAAAGCCACCAGATAGGGATGAGAGCAGCACTCCCCTTATCGAGGACGACCAGACTTCACAATGTAATGTTGCCAACGTGGCGCTGCTGTTTGCTGGAGGGATCTTGTATGACGTTGCCGTTGGTGGAGCGATGGAGATCCTGGTCTCTTTCCAGATGAAGGAACCTCTCAACTGGAATGCTACTCAGGTGAATACACATGTAACTCACACACACACACACACACACACACACACACACACACACACACACACACACACAACACACACACACACACACACACTCACACACACCCATACACTCACATAAACACAAGCATTTGAAAATTACTATCTCTCTCTTTCTATTTGTCTTTGCTCTAGTATTAAACCCACACTATGGGTGTGCTTCAAGAACATTTTGGGTAGCAAGATGAAACAAGCTCCACAGGCGCTCCCAAGTCTTGCAAAAGCAAGAAGAAGCACAATTTAAGAATGTTTTTTAATATAGCAGCAAAGAAAGATGACCCTTTCCGACGCAGTCAAAGTCTTTCTTTTAACCCCTGACCATTGTTGACCTCTCTACAGGTGGGTTATGGGAACGCTGCCGGCTTCCTGATCTTCCTCACCAGCTTCCTGGGCGTGATGGTGATGTCACGCTGCGTCAGTGACGTCACCCTCATCATCATCGGCATGCTTTCGTTCACTGCTGGGATCTACTTCATGGCCTTCGTCACAGAGACCTACATGTTCTACTTGGGTGAGACCTGAACCCTAATCTCTAAACCCTTAACCGTTCAACTGATGACCCTCCAGATCTCTAATGCTGTGTTTAGTAAGGAGTATCATGTAATTAAGGTGTTGGTGGGATTTTCTAATATTCCACTTAGGTTGGTTATTCAGTTTGTGAGCTAAGAACTAAAAGGGTTAACACTTACACGCTTGTAAACGCCTTTCATAAACATAAACATCTGCAAAATGTCTGACCTGTGATGTGCACGGTCAAAGAGTTTCTTATTCTGAAATGAGAACTGAGAATGAGGAAGTAGTCTTTTATTAACTGGTGTTTGATTAGGCTGGTTGATATCTGTGTGTCGGAAGCATGCGGTTCATTGTCATCTGAAGAAACAGAGTGAAGAACTGGACCTAAAACAAGCCCACCAGGATGTCACAGTGCCACACCCCCCATACCCTGTACTCACAAAGACACACACACACACACACACACACACACACACAGAGAGAGAGAGAGAGAGAGAGAGAGAGAGAGAGAGAGAGAGAGAGACACACACACTCTTAGTGGCAGTACTAAGAGCAGAATCTAGGGACGACTTTATGGAGTTTAGACAGTGTAATAATTTGATGTAAAAAAAATACCACTGGGAGAGGAGAGGAGAGGCTGCTTAATTGACAGTAATCCATAATGAGCTAAGAGTATCAGGTACAGCATCCGAGCGGTGGTTGGGAGCTGAGCAGGAGCCAAAGTAATATGACTGAATGATTACTAAGTGGATTCTGTGGAACCCCAAAGGGCTGACGGAGGTTCTACATATTGATACTTTCATTACACTGGCTGCTGCCTGATTTGTTTGCATTCCAGATACCTTGGAAGGCAAAACATTTTAAATAAAAACATAACTGCGTGCTCCAATTTTGGAATTTGATTATATGTGATGTGGGTTTGTGTGTGTGTGTGTGTTGCAACAAGCTATGCTAGCACCCTGCTGTGGAACCAATTAGCTTAAAAGCACTAAGTTCTACGGTGTTACACTCAGTGTATAATGGATCGCTACTGGTGTGTGTGTGTGTGTGTGTGTGTGTGTGTGAGTGTATGGGTGGTAGGGATGTGTCAGCAGAGATACAGTATATAACCCTGATTTACGTATGGTTGTCAGCATTTCTAAGCAAGTTCGCACACCGTGCACACACACACACACAGACACACACACACACATCATGTCCTGCTTAACTTCCGAGGGTGGTCGATCCAAATGTTTGAGGAGGAGGGGGGACGGATGATATATATATGGAATCTTGGAATCTTGGAATATGGCATAATGGATATTATAACATCTTATCCTGTGTATATTGAAATGTCCCATCCAGATGGTTTTCTGGTGACTGTTGTGAATAGAATAACTGACAACAAGGGAAAGTC
>JAVQIZ010208199.1:5000-12299 GCA_036023535.2 Galaxias brevipinnis
GTGTGTATGTGTGTGTCCTTTAAGCCTGCTGCCTCTCCAGCCGTCTTGCCTTTTCAGGCTCGCGGAATCGGTGAACGGAGCGGAGGCGCGCGCACTCGACATGCAAGAGGCTTGCTGGTTAGGGTAATCACACTTACCAACCGCTCCGAGAGAGAGATATGGGAGAGCAGAAAGAGAAGAGACAAGACGGAATGAAAGTAATTTCAATCATGGCTTTAAATAAATGAACCAATATATATTACAGTGTGACGCTTGGAAGTTTTAACTCTGATAGAATATTAGATGTTTGAAAATGTTTTAATGGATCGTTTAACGAAATAGCCTCGTTAAAACCACTTCGCTGTGGTGTAACGACACAGTCATGATTTCCACTCTGTTTTTCTGCTGTTTTCTATCGTCCGTTCTTGGAGGTAATATCACCGAGCAACGGATGCCCTTCTTTCATGGGCACGTATTTGAAAACTCTGCGCCAGGGTCTAGAGTGAACGGGCTGAGTATACCGGCGAAACGGCTTGGCGCTTGGAAATTGTGCGGTAGTGGCGGGGAGTCCGGAACAGACGGAATAACGCAATTCAAACTCCTCGGTGATGGGAGCAGGGATTTCCGCGTATTTGCGCACCACAATCGGGAACATATTTTGTTAAAAACGTCCGGGGTGTTAGACAGGGAGCAACGGGATGTGTATATGTTGGGTCTCGGTCTGTGCTGCGGACAGATGGGCTGCACGGCACTCACACAAGACTCTACGACTGTCATTAAAGTGGCAACCGTTAAAGTGGATGTTTTGGACACTAATGACCATGAACCGATTTTCCGGGACGCTGAGGTGAAGCTTAGCGTGGACGACGCCACTGCCCTCCGGTCTGTTATCTACACGGTAACCGCGGAGGACGGGGACAGTGGGAAAAATGCGGAGTTAATCTACTTCGCTTTACCGAAAAATGGCAGTTTCTATGTGGTGCCCAAAACTGGAGATATTCTCCTCGTGGACTCGATATTGGGTCTGGAGAGACCGATAAAGTTTACCGTGTTTGCCCGTGACCACGGGTGGCCCCCAAGAACCAGTCAGGCCATAACGATAGTAATCAACCCTCGGCAATGGCCGGTCATTACCCCGACGTTGAACTCCTCACCACCGACACAGAGCACAAACGGAGCTCTTCGGAGGTCGAGGTCTGTTTTGGAGCCGGATAACCCCATCGTGATAAATGTATCCGAGGACGCGGGTCTCGGTTCAGTTGTGTTGAACCTGAATCCGGTGAGATTCCAGTCAGCCACTTTTGAGCTCATTGAACCGCCTGACACGGATGTCTCTCCGGTGACTGTAACCCGAGACAGCGGTGACCTAGTCATATCCCGGCGCTTGGACCGGGAGACCGACCCTATCATTGAGATAACGGTCAAAGTCCACGATAAGAGAGGTAGGCGCTTAAATTGAAGCTTAGACCTCTATCTAAGTACATTTGTTTTGCACTAAATGTTTTGTTGTTTTTGCTGCTGTTGTTTTTTGGGTACATAATTTTATTAAATGTACACTGAATCCCAAATATTACGTATTAATAAAAAGCCCCCGGTAAAGGCTTACATGGGGATCAAGACCATCATGTAATTATTATTTTGGAGTTAATATTAGTTTATTTCAGTCCATGGATTAAACATATATTTTATAATTTATGCTGGAAATAAATGTTTGCCCATGACACAAGGCATTCTCTCCGTTCAAATCAGATCATGCGCATTACGCAAATTACGCACGGATGGGTATATTTTAAGATTTGTAATAAGCTACATTAGACACACACACACTCACACACACACACACAAACACACACACACACACACACACACACACACACAAAGAAAAGGGTTGTGTTTATTCCTATACATGCATTGGACATACGTCCTCTGAATAAGATTGACAGGGGAGTTTGTGTTGCTGCTGTGTTCATCCAGCAAGAGAGAGATAGAGCGCAGATGCTGTAAATTAGCAGGAGGCACGCGCTCTGTAACGGCTGCAGTAACAGTAGGTTAATTATCACCTGCGGATAGAGCTTGAGCCTGCTATATTAGAGACACAGATAGATATTGTCTGTGTTTGTGACTGAGAAAGAAGAGCAATACTCTTTGCGTGTGCATGGGACGAAGAACGGAAATAAATAAAAAGCATTGAAAACAGAGAAATAAGAAGAAATGTGTTTGTGCGTGTGTCTGTGCTAGAGAGATGGAGATAGTTTAGATAGTGTGAGTAAATGAGATCCAAATTGTCACTGTGTGTGTGTGGGTGTGTGTGTGGGTGTGTGTGTGTGTGTGTGTGTGTGTGTGTAATTGTCGGTTTGAGAGAAAAAGGGAGAGAGAAAGGGGGCGGAAGGGACATTAAGAGGGAGAGAGAAAGACAGAAGGGGTGAGAGGGAGAGAGAAGTGCTCAGTGCTAAGGCCAAAGCAGTTATGCAGTTACAGGGCTATCGAGGACACGATGCGTCAAAGAAGATCCTATCTGCACGAAACCTCTCCAACTGCAGACCTTATTCATCACTGTGTAGGCTTCAAAGTCTGAGGGCTTAAGAAATATGTATGAAATAGATTAGTAAACTAATTCCTATGTGAAATAATGTCTCCCCCACCCCTCTCTCTCACACACAGAGACATTCATACTCAATTTGTTTTATTTGTGATATTGATCAGTGTGTTGTTATGTTGTTTTTTGGTTTGTTTTTTGTAAATTGTTTTCCTTGGACCAATGTCTCAGCGTAGTTATGTGCAGTGAAGTTGATTTTAAAAACACATTTTCTCTTTCACTCTTTCTCCCCACCTATCTTCAATCTCTTTCTCATTCTCTCCCTTTCTCTCTCCCTCCCTATTTATGTGTCATTCTGCAAGTCATGTCCCCCTCTCTGTCTTTGGCAATACAGTCATTATGTAAGGTATATTGGACTACATTCCTTCACAGCTATGAACTGTTGACCAACACATTGCTTTTATTGAATACTTTGTGATTTGAAGTGAAAACTGACACATTATCCAACATGTTATTTTTTTTCAATATACTCTTCCTCCTGAATTATACACCATATTTACCCTTGTCATGGTTGTTGTTTATCATTTATCGTAGCCTCGTTACCCGCTGTCTTCAAGGCGAACTGAAATGCAGTACAAAGTCAGGTTATCATTAAATATAAACAACTTCTAAAACAATCCAAGTAATGAACTGTCTCAAAGTAAAATAAAATAAATCTATGCTACTTGTGTGGTTTAAAACATAAGTAGTATGCACTACCACCATACTCATGAGGTAGGCTTCAGAGCCATTTCAAAATGGCTGCTACCTAGCATTCGGACACAAACATATGTAATCTTAATATTTGTTATCTTCTGGCTTTTAATTCATATTTTCAGGACACAAAATGTTCTAACAGATCTATACGATACTGCTTGCAGGGCATTTCAATTAGTCTTTTAAGGGAAAGTTGTAAAGTGTGAGGAAGGGCATAAAAGTAGTGATTGATAGCTTTTGTTTATTCATTGACCCTTTGATTGGGAGCCTCATTAATGGTGGGTTTCAGCGGGAGAATCCGCTTTATGGGAGAGTCTGTGCAGAGGGCGCAGGCGGTCGATGGTGTAGCACTAAACGTGCACTGACTGAAGTGCTGATCACCATCGTTTAAGGTCTGAGGGGAATCTCTTTGTGTTTTTTGGGGGGGAATGGGGGTGGGGGGGATTCACTTTGCTAAATTTATGTTGGGGGGGGGCCTCACAAGGTAGCCTAAACCAAGATCTGGGTTGAAAACTGTGTTTGATCAAATCAAACGTTTACACGGAGCTTGAGGGCAAGTCGGCTTTTTACTTTCATTGCCTTTCCCTTTAAAACTAAATCTGCTCTGCTTGATACATCATACGTCTTCCTTCACTGCTCTGCTTGATGCATTATACGTCTTCCTTTACAATTTTTGTGAATTTTTTAATATGAATATGTTAATATGTATTCTGCCTCTGTTTTTGATAAGTGGATCAAAATGGCCGTGCTATATGATTCTCTGGGATCCGATTCACTGGCAGTTTGCAAAGTATCACATCATCCCACTTTGTTTGGCCTTGACCTTCTTTGGATTAGGGTCTAGAGACAGATTATGCTTTTAGGGTTCAACGTTGAACCGTGTTTACCATACTAGCATGGTTTGACCTTAGCGTTTTAATAAGATATCCACACAGTCATGTTTATAAGTATATATTTGCCTGTAACTCTTGACTAACCCTTTGAAGTGGATGGTCAGAATGTCGTTGGTTGTTGGATGCTTGGTTGAAATCACTGCAAATAAGATTCTTTTTGAAGACTGAATAGAAGTGTGGGAAATAGCCTACATTTGCAGCGCCTCAAATGTTGGAGAAGGAAATTATTAGTTTCTTAACAGATAGGGTTGAGTAACTATTGGTTATGGACTGAGTGATTGTGAAAGCTGTGTTTTCCTGGAAATAACCTGAACACAGCGGGAAGCCTATCTTATATGTTTCATGAAAGCACTTATGTGCATGAAGTCTCACTTAAGTGTGTGTCAGTGTGCTTGTGAGTACATTTACACAATGGGTACGTGCGTGTGTGTTTGGATTAACATAATGCAGTGTGATGATGGGTCAGTACGGAGCACACCCGCGCCGGTTCAGTGTGCACGCGCTGAAGAATGAAGAGGGGAAAGTTAGCCGTTTGACTGTAATAAAGTCTGTCATAACAGTCTGCTCTGTGACGAGGGTCCTAATGGCGTGAAATCCCAGTGTTCTGCATGCCTGGTTTAGTTGAGGAGCTTGTGGCCAAGATGGTAAAGACGAACGTGGAAACCGAAACAATCAGCTGCTGAAATTTTGTAACATTTTCCTGGCTTTAGTCTCAACTCTATTGATTTGTTTGGGGAAATAATTTCAGGGAAATGTCCAAGCTGCCAATGAAGGTTCTCTTTGGAATCTTCCCGCTCTGTTTGGCCATCTTGAGAGGGTTAGCTTGCGTTCGTTAGGTCGCCACACAGCTGACAATGGGTGCATTGGCTACTAAGCGCAACAGATGTTCATGTTTCATAAAAAAAGAAAAAGAACAAAAAAACAAACAAAAAAACAAAACAAAACAAACAAACAAACAAACAAACAAAAAAATATATATATATATACTGTATATATATATCATATATATATTTCAAATGTTTCAATAATTGTTAGCAAAAACTCTCTTCATGTCTGTACAATATTGATTATATATCACGCCCCATGTTCCCCAGCTGTAATATTCCAGGGCATGTCAAGACTTATTGGTTACAAACGTCACACCATGTCATGTTATTCAGTTTCTGTAGGTCAGTTTTCACTCTTTTGTGAAGTCGTCCGATCGAGGTCCGTCCCCAGTTATTGGAGGGCTGCCTTGAGCTGATCTGGGGTAGAAAGATAGACAGCTCACGCGGGTGGAGTAAACGGGGATGATCGAGCTGTTCTGGGCTTGATCGCAAGTGCAGAGCGAGCAGGTGGGGTTAAAAAGACCACCCACCCCATCCCCTATCAGTAAACCAAATCACAAGGGAAATAAATGTTTGTGTTTATAATCCCGTGCATGACTTATCCTTTATAACAATAACATGGATCGGTGGGAAAGACCAAAACCTAATTTCCTTTTTGCGAATCCAGGAGAAGAGAGAACCGCGCTTTTGTACATTCAATATTGAAGACGTCCAATGAACCATGGCCGTGCATGAAGTGAATGGGATTTCCTGCCACGAGCCGCTGATGCTTAGCCGGCTGTCGCTCAGCTTTAAGGGGCCTTTAATAGTCTAAGTAATTACGACAGGGGTTTGGGAGCGATTAGACAATTTGCTGTGACTTCACGCTTTTAGCGGACGTCACGCGGGCAGACGGCCCGAGCCCTGTTTAATTTAAGTGCTCGGATGAAGTCCGCACCGCGTGCCGCACGCTGTGTCCCGGTGTTCACGCGGGGGGAAACACACTGCCACGCACATATACATGCACACTCGAACCAAACACACTTTATAAAAAAAACAAAAACGCACACTCACCCAATAACACGCACACACGCTAACGAAACACAGTTTATCTCTCTCTTACACAAACACAAACAGTTTGTGTTCTTGACAAAGCCACACAAACACACACGCGCGCGCTCACGGGCGTGCACGTTTTCCTGCCGCTCAGCGGTTCATTAGCGAGGCGTTGGCTCGAGGACCGCTAATCCGCTGAGAGTGGAGAGATTCCTGTTCTGTGTGTCCACCTTCCTCTCCATCTGCTGGCATTATCACACTAATCCCTGCTCGTTCTCCCTCACCCTCGCTCTTTTCTTTCTCCATGTATTTTCTCGCTCTCTCTGTCTTTCGCTGTCTTTTCTTTATCTGTCTCTTGCTCCCTCTCTCTCTCTCTCTCTCGCTGTCTTTTCTTTCTCTGTCTCGCTCCCTCTCTCTCTCTCTCTCGCTGTCTCTTTCTCTCTCCCTCTTTCTCTGTCATTGTCTTAATGCTCTCTATTGCTCTATTTCTCTCTTTGTCTCTCTTGCTTTCGGCTGTCTCTCTCACTCTCCCTCCATCGCCTCCTCACTTGTCTCACTCCTTCGCTTCATGTTTGTCATTATCTTTATTTCTCCTTTCTGTAGGTATCTCTGCTTTCTTCCTCTTTATTTCTCTCTCTTTCTCACGTGTTCTCACTCCTTCCCCCTCCCACACACACACACACCCTCTCTCTCTCTCTCTCTCCCTCTCTCGCTCTCTCTCTCTTTATGACTCTTCGTCATTCCTTCTCTCTCCCTCCTCTCCTTCATCTGTCTCTGTTGATATTTCTGTCTTTCAGTTGGTTCCAGAATTTTGAGCTGCGCTGTACATGCATACACACTTGATTTGTGTGTATGCAAATGTGTCTCTCTTTGTGTGTGTGTGTGTGTGTGTTTGTCCACTCTATCTTTATAGGGGTTAGCATAGTGTTGAGACAATAAATTTAAGTGTTTTCACGATAATCCTCGAAAACAGTCTAGTCTCGTGCTATTTTTATGGAGTGTTTGTGATTAGTGTGTGGTTTTTAAGAGAACAGGACTCTGTGTACCACGGAGAGGCCAACAGAAAGAGGGGTGGAAAAAGGGATGAGAGAGGATGGAGACATGAATGGAGAGAGGGATGAAAGGATGAATGGTGGAATGAGAGAGAAGGATGGAGAGAGGGATGGAGAGAAGGATGGAGAGAGGGGTGGAAATAGGGATGAGGGTGGATGGAGTGGTAGATGGAGAGAGGAATAGATGGAGGGATGGAGAGAAGGATGGAGAGAAGGTATAT
>JAVQIZ010208210.1:0-23905 GCA_036023535.2 Galaxias brevipinnis
TGAATGTCATCATCCATCCCTCCACCCCTAACCCCCTCCTCCTCCTCCTCCTCCTCCTCGCTCACCTCACCCCTACGGCATCGGCCCCCTGTTCTGTTTATTTAAATATTTGATATGTAAGCAGTCATAAAATAAGTGTCATAACAGGGGGAGAAGGATATGCGGGGAGAAAAGGGCCATTATGTATAATGGCTTCTGATGGAGGCATGCGCGGCCCCCATAGTTCAGCACCGCCGCTGCACGGAACGCTCCTGGGAGCAAGGGAAACATCAGGGGAATAGATGGGCCCCGTGTGTATGTGCCAGACAGGCAAAAATGACTGTATACGTACATGGCCAACTTAACAGGAGAGGCACACTCGCCACCGCATGCAAAAACACTATGTGGCGTTGGTGATGAGAGAAAATAGGGCCATACACAAGGCTACTCACAATACACACACACACACACACACACACAATATATATGCTCATATGTACGTATGAGTCTAGCATACGCAAGGTTCAGTTAAAAGTCATATCCTATCCACAGACCACATTTCCCACGTTTTGTTACGTTACAGCCCTATCCTAAAATGGACACAATTCCTGCACAGTATGTGTCAAAGCACCGCCACTATCAGCCTCTTTTTCCTGCTATCTTAACAATACGGTTTTGATGCGGCGGAATTTTCTATCAGAGCAGACAGGGATCTGATTTTCTCCTTATGCTTCATAGAGGGATTGTATTGCAGTGCATTCTCCTGAGTCTGTACCAGCAGCATTAAGAGAGAGCGTGAGAGAGGAGGAGGCCGTTTCCTCTATCCAGTCAACCTTGTACATCCCCTTCAAAGCAGCATATTATATATCAAAATTGCACATCAGCATAAGAATCCATATCCCAATTAGGAATAAAACGTCTCCAAATATTCATTAAGGTGACAGTATTGGCTTGGCATTTCAGGTCTCCGTTCTGATCTCTTTTCCTGGCTAACGAGCTCCCTGGCCATGCCAAAGGGCTTCAGGCAGAGAGTGACATAAAATCATGGTTCAAAGGTCAAGCAGGAGTGGTAACACTAACCCCAAAGGTCATTGGCACCCCCTTGTCAGCTCAAAACACATACCATACAATGGTGCATGCACATGCACACATACACACTTAACACCAAGACCCAACAGACACTTAACTAAATATAATTTCCTTCCTTACATTCACAGTGTATACCAGCCTACGAACACACACACACACACACACACACACACACACACACAAACACACACACCTGCTACAGCCTGCCCGCTGGAACCCAGGTCCCTTTGCCCTCCAGCTCTCCTCGCCCTCCCAGATCTTAATTACCACTAATTGGACTGAGTGTCTCTTTTCCCTCCTTTCCTATAATGGAACAATTCATCTTTAATGCTTAATGAGTACACTCTAGTCACTACGGCAGTCAAGGTCACCCACAATAACTGCCGGAAAGAAACGAGAGGGAAAACAATATGAAGAAATGGTTTTGGCAGTGGAGATAGCTCAATTGAATGACTATTCTGAAGCAGCTAGCAATTCTGTCATGCTTCAGGAAAAACAATTGACATTTGTTTAATAAAGAAAGATATTGAAGTACTTTGAATTAAGACTGATGGTTCCTTCATTGACTCCAAAATTGTGTCTATTGGCAGAACCCCCACTATAGTAAATACACTCAAATAATAATAATGCGTGTGGTGAGTTAACTCACGGAGGGTCAGACCAAAGCCCAACAAAGATGCGTGAAGCGCTGCACCAAACCAACACAGTAACAAGCCAACCCAAAGGCCAGAGAGGACTTCCCTCAGGTGGGACATGCCTCCAGTGTGCCTGGCTGTACACAAACCCTGGCCATGCGAGCCAAGCTATGGATTATGGTAATGCCATATTACTGAACGGCAAACGGAGGCCCCTGACATACAGCTGACATTATAGCAACCTTTACCTGTTGATCCAACAATACCAGTGGATGTTCATCAAGCAGACTAGACGAAGGCCCCGCCCCTCTCCGAGGCCAGAGCTGCTGTCGACTGCCACGTTCACTTCCCACGGACACGATCGACATCGTATCGGCAAAACTGAGATTTCGTGAAAATAACAAACCAATACAACGTACACTAGTGCTTCAATTAAACCTATTTTCCCCGTGAAATCGAAGGCAGCAGAGAGATTGTTTTATATTTCAGGGTAAGGTCAGGCAAGGAGGCAAGCATGCTTTGCTTTATTCTTCCAACTCATTGGTCAAAAACAATACTATCTATACAAGTCTTCTAAATAGTATGGGCTCTTCAACAGACATTTCAGTCTGTGAATTACATAACAAAAATATACAACCCAAAAAAGCTGACATGTTTCTGTTGCCACCCTCTCTCATTGTATCATATTCCATTCCGAAAAAAAAAGAAAAAATCGTATTAACTGCTGGTCGTTCGATCGAGACTGTCGTCTCCTATTAACTCCTTGTGAAGAAACTCCTTGAAAAGAGACATTTGTACCAGTACGACCGGTGAGTGCGAGGTCGTGGATGTTTGAATTGGCGTCTTCATTGAGCTAAATGACCCCCTGTTTGGCCAGAGGTGGCCCACAGTGTTCCCAGAGTCCCCTGTGGATGTTAATCACCATTATCAGAACAACTTCCTGTTTCCACTGTCACTTAGCTTCAGGGTCTGGAGCTATTCCTGGTACTGGGTCTAAAAGCCACTGAAACATGTAGAACATGTTTTAAAGTGTACAGTATGTTCACTAAAACAATATAATAATAATCGAACCATTTAATCAAATACTACTTTCCTCACCTCACAGGAGAGGAGGGACATAATAATAATAATAATAATTCATTTTATTTAGTTGTAGCGCTTTTCTAGAGACTCAAAGCGCTTTACACAAATTGGTCGCCAATTAATTACACAGAACGAACAACGAATGGACCGACAGCTATCAAACACAACGCTCATATAGAGATGTTGACAAATGTAAACAAGTGGGAGACACAAAGTCGCAGGCTCTCACAAATGAGGTCTGTATGTTTGCATGTCCGCTATTCTTTAAGTATTTTTGTCACTCAAGCGAGGCAGCGTCTCACAAAACTGCTTGTTTCAGTCAAACTAAAAAGTCCCCTTTAAGTCAAACCCGATTAAAATCACCATCACCAAAACAACAAAATCGTCTTCCTAACTCTCATCTGTGGCAGCATGTAAACAAACCAACCGTCATTTTATTTCCCACGTTTGACAGACACAGACGAAATCAAACTCTTCATAGTGAAAAGCCAGGAGACGCCACAGAGGGGTAAACCTTCATCAACATTCACACTCTACAACACACACACACACACACACACACACAAACACACACACACACACACACACTCATACTATGAGATTTGGATACAAACCCACACAAGCACACGCACGTACACAAGCTAAGTGAACAAGACTGAGTCTATCATCCCCTATTCTCCCTTTGGGCAGAGGGAAAGCGGCCGGTGTCAGGAATGATACAGATTATTCTGTGTGTATAAATAATTGAGCGGATCTGGAGACAAACCAAATACTTCTTACTGGCGACGCTGGCTTGAGCAACCCCAGAGAAAAGAAGGGCTAGCATAGAGAGAGAGATCGACAGTGCCTCAGAAGGATTACTGTATTTTTCACATGATATAAACTTCTCAAATCTCAAAGCTACCCGGTGGTCATCTGTACCTATCATTAGAGTCTAACTCTATTTTTCAAACGGACAAGATTCACTGTGATAAATGTTTTTGCTCTATCGTATGTTTTCTCATTTGTAGATGAGTACGACCAGGTATAAAACTAAACGGGGAGAAGCAGAAGGCAGACGTAGACAGTCCCTCTAGGAAACAGTATGCCCATTCCACCCACTGCCATTCCTCCTTTTACCCTTCCACTGGAGGATGCATGGAAAACACTCAAGGGCCTGTGTGTGTGTGTGTGTGTGTGTGTGTGCGCGCGAGCGCGTGTGTGTGTGTGGGTGCGTGTGTATTTCAAGATGAGTGTGAGGGAGGAAGAGCGAGAGAAAGCGCAGAGGGCAAAGAAGAAAACCGTCTCCTCTCCTCGGGGAGAGAGGGAGGGCATGCACGCCCTTCTATTCAAGAGCTGCACATGGCTAATTTGCATATGTGAAGGTCAGGGGGATTGTGGGAGGTGAGTGAGGCCACCAAAGGATCGGCCACCCAGCGCCGCCTGGCTCCCTGCCCGACGCACGCCACCGCTGGAGGGGGAAACCCAATACACTACCTCCGGGGCACCACGGGGACACGGGGAGGGAGGGCCGATGTGGTGAAACCTCTTAACTACTCGTAAACACTTCTTTTTTGGCCATGTTTCACAAGAGTCCAGAAATGCGAGGGTACTCTCCATAAAGGCAAGGCTTGAAATACGTTGACATTTGCCAGAGTTCAGTCGACTCTCTCTCTCTGTGTGAAGTCAGCCAGCCCCCATGCCTCACTAGTCAGCACCCCTCCATGTGACTCACATCAAACACAGCTGCATGTTCCCAGACGTCTCAAGGCCCCTCTCTCCTTCTCTCTCCTCCTGTTCTGCTTTATTCCCCTCTCCTTTTCTATCTGGTTTATCTTCCCCGTCCTGATTTTTTTCTACACACTATCTATTTTGTTTTTGCTCTTAATGTCTATGTCTCCTTCTGTTTCTTTTTTGTTCCCCCTCCTTCACTACCCTAGAAAAGACACTCAGACACATCCTGCTCATCACACCCCTGCCGAGTGGTAGAAACGAGGGAGAGAGGCGTCGCTGGCAGCTCTGGTGAGAGCCTGGTTGGAGTGATACCGACAGCTCTCTGAGTTTGGAGTCTGGGGAGGCCTCCGGTTCAGGCCCAGTAATCTCCTCGACTCCACAGCATGGGTAGCCTCTAGCCAACATCCACTGATATCACCTAAAACTCCTAGAATGCCAGAGGATTAGCCTTCAAGTCCCCACATTGCTTAGTGCCACTAGGTCAGAAACACAAGTGGCTGACAAGCAACTATGCTCAGATTGAAAAACAGAGAGATGCTGTTGATCTGATAATAATAGTGGTTAGCTAAGGTTTTTTCAACCAGTCATCCAATTCAAGATTTATCAAAACCAGTATTAACTGTTTATCATGGATGCTCAGCAGCACACACATCAGAAAAAAGACAGTTGAAACAACAAAAAACCAAGCCATGCAAAAAGCAGGATTATAAGATTTCATTTTGGAAATCCACCTTTGACTGCAGGTCTTCACCAGGACATCATTGCAAAGAACAAAAATGTATAATTATTTTATTAGCCTACTAATTACACGTACAGTTGGCAGAGTAGCTGGTCAATTTCTTATGGCAATTTGGAATTAATTGGCATTTTCAAAAAACCACGGGCAGTCCTGGGATAACCCGGCTGCCAATTACACTCCTGAGCTTCGCGTTTCATCCTGAAAGATGAAAACAGCGCCAGACCCTTATCGAGAGCAACAGAGCAAATTAAAATTTCACTCTGTTGTTGCTAATCAGCGCTGTGCTAGCAGAGCAAGAGATGTAAACAAAGCAACATAAACAAACATGCAGAGGGAGAGAGAAGGAGAGAGAAAGAGTGATAGAGAAAAAACTGAGAAATAGTGTGTGTGTGTGAGAGAGACACACACAGAGAGAGAGAGAGAGAGAGAGAGAGAGAGAGAGAGAGAGAATGCTTGAGCTAGCCAAGACAATAAAGTGCTGACAAGGTTTTTTTCTGCTTGCTCCCTGCTGCACAGACAAGCACAAGGACATACATGCATGCATGCACACACCGCACGCACACACATAAACACACATCTTTGTCCACTTTGTGATGAAAGTCAGACTACATGCTCGATGATAAATACATTATGTATCATAAATTACACTAGAGCTACAATCAAGCCTATCGCATTTGAAAAGGCTCTGTGACAGAATAAATAATGCAATGTGAATTGAATAATGTATTGCTACCATTAAAAAGTCTTATATGATTCTAATCATTCAATAGTACAAATATATAAATAGTACGTACAACACATCCTTTGCAAGTCAATTATAATTGTAGGTGAGCAAAAGAAAAGATAAGCAATTAAAGCTTTGATGTAGCTTGTAAAATGAAGCTTTGATCATTTAAAAACGGTATTAAAAAAGAATACAAAACGGTCAGGATTTTTTTTCCCAAAGATATAATTTTGTTTCTATCACTTGTTGATAGGTTTTTGTTTCTAAATGAACAAATTGCATTTGGGCAAAAAAAATATTGATTTCCTTTTATACTGTTACTGTTATGATGAAATGTTGGCGTCAATTGCTCCCATTAGACACAGAAATAGAATGACATGGATCACTATAACTGACATGTTGACAATGAAAATGCAGTGTTATAATAAATAGGGGAAACATGGAAATTGTCTTTGTTCTCAAAATGTAAGCACGGTATATGTAAAAAATGATGTTCCTGTTTATATTTTCAACTAAAAAGGTAATTGAAATCTTGAACAATACAATATAATTTGGACAAGGGGTTTACAGACACACACACACACACACACACACACAAACACACACAAACACACACAAACACACACACACACAGTCAGCATGTCTTCGGTGCATGGCCCTGTGTTCTTTCTAGTGAATAGTCAGACAAGTGTGGTGAAAACAGACTTGTAAATGAGGAGCACTTGTTTCACACACAGCATGCACCCAAAGAGAGGCAATGGGGGGAAAATTTAATATGAAAGAGGAAAACTGTGCCAACAGGTGACTCAGGCATGCTCAACCAAACACATGCTGAAGAGCAAAAAGCCACATCAGGGACCAATTTGGCGGAGATGCACTGCAGTCCCTTTCTCTAGAACCATGTAGATGACATGGAAGGATTGTGAATGAATTAAAGATAGGTTGTTGATGTTTTTTCAAACAAACAAAAATGTTGACCAATAAAATTGTGATATGTTGTTCCATCACACTAATATAAAATAGGTGCAACATTTGATGAAGTTCTCCTATTGGATAAATAATGGGGGGTGGGGGGGGGTGGGGGGGGGGAATACAATGCTGAGAAACATAGTATAGAATAAAACAATGAAATGTAATTAATTGAATAAGACATCGCAAACTACCACGTATTATGGGCTAATTTATTCTATTATATTCTATCTATCTTTGATAATGTGGATTTTATTATGTTTTATTGTGACGAGTTTATAGGCACAACTACACTTGTCCTATATAATTTGAATATTAAAGAAGATGGCTTTTATTTTTTAAATCTTGGAGCTGACAATAGTTCCATCATAATCGATAAAATATCAAAATCCCACACACGAAACGCATTTCATTTTGTTTGCAACCCACACAGCGTCTGAAAATTGCTCTTGATTGAAACAACAATACGTGCTAATGAATTGCTTTGTTTGAGGAAACAAAAACAGTAAACTATTCTCAATCTTGCCCTGAGGCCTTCCAGATGTCATTCAGTCCCGCACCCGTGCCAGTAATACAATAATATATAAAAGGCTGCATTATTAGACCACACTAAATTGTATGGGCAATGCCTTGAATGATATACGGTGTCGTTGAGCAGTATTGCTTTTGGCTCTAGGCTTACGCAGAGAGAGCACTGTTCGCCTGTGAGTTGTGTTTTAGTTGACTTCCACGCGGGGATACTGGGAGCCAATCAGATTGCAGATTTCATGTCAACTCTGAGCCAAACGTCTGGAGAGTATTACAGCCAGTTTACCTCCACAATTCAAAATGCAACCTTGCTAAGTGAGGAGCACTACATTAGCTCAATAGGCAAGTGTGGACTAACCTAGATCCTAAAGTAGACGGTCAATGAATAGCTCGTCCTTTATAAGATGAGTCTTCGAAATTAAAAAGATAACTCAAAATGTATATATTATTTCATTTTAAATAAACATTTATGTTTTGCTCAATTAAAGCGACAACCCCCCAGTCCATTTGACAGGGCGTCCTTTTAGCCTACGTGTCGGGAAACACGTCTCCTGAGCTAGTCGACCACAAATTTTATAGTTTTGCATCTGGTTCACGTAGCCTAAAAAAGTCAGTCTTCTTTATTAAATAAATGGTAATATTCCAAATAATATAATCCAGCCTGTATTTATTTATATATTTTTTATTCAATTAAAATAGCTTAATATTTCTGAAAGTGGCACTTAGGCTATTTTCTTTCTTGGTCCATCTGCCCAACTCACACATTTGTTTGCCGACACAATATGTTTTTGTTTATTTTAATGTCAACTTCTCCTGAATCAATTTCAGATTAATATTTCCACAAACAAACACAAATAGCACTTCACTTAAATGCATACATAGGAAAAACTCATCAATAGAACCTCACCACTGAGCTAATTCACATATACTAATTTCCTATGCGCAAGAGAACCAATCGGAACCATCTAAAATGTAAATTTACATGCCAACAGCAGTTGGGGAAATAAAAATAATTACCAAATCTGTTTACCTGTGTTCTGCTGATACCTTGCCCTCCGTTCCCAGGGCTTATGGAGGGGTGAGTTCTCTGCTGTCCTCCCCAACCGTGCGCTGTGGGTCCATACTGAGAGAGCATGTCTTTGCCCATGCCCATGCCAGCTTGGTGTTGTGCTGTTGGACCACTATAATCTTGATAGCCACTGCCATAGCCTCGCATCATTGGACTTGGAGACGTCAGCAGTTGATTGAGGGTTGGAGTGGCCCCTGAGGGATGCTGTTGCTGACTCTGTCCAGGGAATCTCTGAAAGCCTACGACATTGGGAGCAGAGCTAGACGCCTTGCCATGGCTAGCTGAAGAGTTACTGCCCATCATCATGTTACTCCCTTGCCTTGATGGGCCCATCACGCTGTAGCCTGCTCCGCCGTAGCCCGTCCTGTAACTTGGATAATGATTATACTGGTTGTTATGATACCCTTCATGAGAGTTGTTAACTGGGTCCATGCTGTTATGAGCCGATGAGTGCATTACGCCAATTCCACTGCTCTGTTGCCCGCCATGTTGCTCATAACAGGGCCTTGAAGTACTATAATAATTGTTAAATTCGGAGACTGTGTTGTTCCCTACCACACTTTGTGGTTGGTTACTGATGTTGTTGGTTATTCCTAAATTGGCCTGCTCATACCTTGCCCCCATTCGATCCCCAGGTTTACAGGTATGATCCACATCACTTTTACCTGGCATCTGCTGCTGGTCACCCTGGCCCCCTAAAACGTTTTCTTTTCCTCCGTGATGCTGATTATCAATAGGCCTGTCTCCCCATGCGCCTTGACCGTTATTGTTGATGTTGTTAGTTTGCCGTGGCTGATGCTGGGAAAACTGGTTGAATTGCGAGTGTTGATGGGGCGTGAGGTGCTGAGACGAAGGGGGATCTCCGCTCCCAATATTTTTCAGTTTATGGTTTGCAATCAAACCAGTTTCCATCGAGGAAGTCGTTGAATTGGACGAGGACATAGACATTACATTATTTCCACTCTCCTTATCTCGTGAGTCCGAATGAGCAGAAGTTGAATTAACCATGTTGAGCTCGTTTCGTTGGTGATGGTCTACATTATTCATTGTGTTGGTCCCATCCTCAGAGCCAAGCATAGATCCACGCTGTACAATTCCTCCTCCTGATTTCCCCGAATTGAGCTCCTGACCCAAACTCCCGGACAATTTTTTGTTTTTATTATTAGTTCTCGTTGGAGCTGATGCCACTTGCGCAGCCATTGTCACTTCAACATCTCACACTGTGGCAGAAATGTACGAACAGATTCCCATAAAAAATGATACGAGAAAAATACAAGAAAAAAATATTTTATGGAAAACGATTCTCTCTGATAGCGCGACAGTTGTGTTCTGCAGAAGCGCGTCGTTTGCAGAGGCGCGGCGATGTCAGCGTGGCTTCATACTAAAAGTTTCTGTCCAGGTTTAAATAGAACTTTTTCCCTCTGCTCCATCCCGGTTATTGGTAGATGTAAGTCTCCCGGAGCCCTTCTGGCCCAGCATAGCATGAGACAGAGAGCGAGCTCTACCAGCTTATCCACCTTCAGGCTCTTGCGCGCCACACATGGAAAATACGGACTGGATCATCTGGTGTATCAAATTATGTGTAATAGTAAAAAAAAAACTATAGGTTAGCTTTTAACTGTGACTTTTTCCTTATTTTGGAATTTTAAATATTTATTCACGAATACTTATTCACACATATTTACACCTTACTTTACACCTTAAGTATAAAATATTTTATCCTGCATCACCCCAAAACACTAAACACCCTAAGCTTTCAACTGCCGTTTTCTGGACCCCCACACTTTTAAAAAAAATCTATATTTGATGCAGTTAAAATTTCCATTTTATGGCATATTTTACAAAAATCATTCCATCTTTACTTGCTATTTTTGTGTCTTTGAGAGAGAACTCCATATCTGGGTTTTACTGTGTCCTCCGCCCCAATGTTCGAGCCAGTTCTCTGCAGCTCTGACAGTCAGACACGCAACCACAAGCAGCGCGCAGAAATGTTGCCATCTGAGTAAGTATGTAATCACATGTTGTAACAGTCGAACTACCCTAGCATTAATGCGGCTACAAAGTTTCCATGTTCTTGTACTGAATATGTTTTTTTTTTTCATAATTCGACACCATAGTCTCAAGCTAAAGGCCTAATGTTAGGCCTATTTGTCAGTCCTTTCGTGTTTTGTTGATTATATTTTTCATTCGTGGTCTGTGCCACATTGGCATGTAACCTGGTGATGATGAATGCTACTTACGTATGCAATTGAAGCAAGCCTTTTGATGAAAACAGGTAGTTGATTTGTAAAGATATCTGCCCATGAATGTTCTAAAATAGAATTATGATTACTTTATACAATATGGGAGTAGCAAGGCTGGTGAGGTTGGATTCGTGTATTGGCTTATCTCAGTGTAACGTTGACTCTAAACGGTCTTACATGTCATTCAAACCTCTGAAATGCAAAATAGGGTTCTAAAGTAGACGAGAATCTTTTAATAATAATCATTTGTGGTTTGAATCTGCAGAGTTATGGCGGCATTGCTTAGATATCCGTTATTTGATCAACAGAGAGACCACTGGATGAAATATATATGCAGCGTTAAACAGAATGATGATGATGTTGATGTTGTTGATTATGATAATGATGATGATGAATGATCTGCATAGTGAGGGTTTTTAGATGATAATGAAACTTTATCAATTCATGTTGATGAAGATCAGCAAGTCATCTATCAGATTATTAACTAATACCAGCAGCTCCTGAGGATTTTATTATTCATCACATTAGTAAATTAATATTTTAGGCATTTGGGGGAGGTTATGTTGAGGCCTAAGATACCTGTATCCTATGGAATCCAAATGTGAATCAGATGATGATTTACTAAGGATATTAGGTTGACATATTCTATCTAAATGGCATCACCAAAATGATACAGTGACAGCGTCAATGACAAAGGGAAGACCCCTGGTGGAGAGACTGTAAAAGTACAAGTGGATGCACTGAATTAGAAACGGCAGCACCTGATGTCTCAGTGAAAAACATTTGCCAAAATAGTGCATGCACAGATGCAATCTAGACCAAGTGCATCACAGTATATTTCAAAATGAACTCATTCCCCTGCTGTAGTGATTGCTATACCTGCATTGTGCTCTGCGCAATCCAAAGCCAAGGACATATCCGATGTTAACACAGCAACACTCGCGCACACAGGCTTGTGTGTGTGTGTGTGTGTGTGACACATATTATGATTTAATTTTTTTTACTATGCACCCTACAGCCCACTGCACTTTGTGCACACGCCTCAGAGGCTGCCACTATCACCGCTTTGATCAAAGCCCCCCTATGTCATCGCCAAAGCTGCCTCTGATAGTCAGGGTCCTTGCCATTACCATATTATATGATTGTGCATCTCCTTTTATGCTGCTGCCTCACCCAGGCTCTGGGTTTGCCGTGGTAGCTTTGCAACTCTAATTTCGCTCTCTTGCTCATTAAAAAAGCCCGCTGTTCTCCCATTAATCCGTCGACACACTGATCTGTTTGAATGGCGAGGGGGAACAATGGCTCAGCGCATTTGCATTTATGTTTAATTTATAACCTTCAGGGCCTCCTGATGCAGCAAGATTGAAACAATAACTCCAGACACCACGGAGGAGGGGAGGGGCCACGCTAATACAGATCTGTGTGTGCATGCATATAAATGCATGTGCGAAGGCTCGACGCGCACGTACACAAACACGCACACATGCACACACACTTACAAGCACTTCCACGGAGCAGAGGTCTGTAATCCACAGGGGGCTAAGATGCCACTATGGCTGTCTGTCAGGATGTTGGAGCCTGAGCTTCTTCAGGGGTAACGTGCAGGGATCTCCCCCAGCAGCCGAGCTCAGCAGACAGCCGAGTTGCAGCAGCACAAGCCCGCTTGCCTGCCTGCCTGCCTGGCCAAGCACAGAAAGTGGGTCAGCCTGAAAGAAAATATCTATGGAGGATGCAGCCCCTGTGCCACTGTGTGTGTGTGTGGGGGGTGGGGGGTGTTTATGTATGCGTGCTACTGTATGTGTGCGCTCATGATAAAGGTAGACTAAAAGAAAGCATGTGAAGCAGATATACGGTAGTGGTTATTGATTAACACTGTGTGCTGGTGTGATTGTGTGATTGTGTACTCCTGTATAAGACCGTGATAGGGTTTTTTCTATGAGCAGGGTTAGGGGGAGCAAAAGATTCATGCTGAGGGGTTCTTGTAAAAGATGAAAGCCATTGTGAGCACACCTTGATTTATGGAAGTGCATCAAATTGATCCATAGTCTTTTAATTTCAGGCTTGGGTAAATAACAGCATTTGCATTGATCAGTCTGCAAAGCCAGGCCGAGAGTCTGGTGTGTGCATGTGGGCGTGCGTGTGTGTGTGTGTCTCAAAAGCATCTCTTATTCCGTTTAGCTCCTTGTGAAGGGAGGGTTCTCAACGGTAATAGTGTTTCAGATTTCTATTGATGCTTCCCACATATTAAAAGTCTTACACTTATATCCCTGGACTCTTGAAATATGATTTATATATTACAAAAAACATGTACATTAAGACAGCGAAAACAGCTATGTAATATTTTTCCTGTCAACGGATATATGAGATGTATAGAAGGGAGAATGATTGAGTATAAAAGAGAAGAGAGCTATGTAAGATGAGAGCAGAGTTCTTCTCTTTATCCATAGATCCTGTCTTGCTAGTGAAAAAGCTCCCCTCCTCCTCTCCCTCCCTTCTCCGCTCCCTCTATCCCTCCTTACCTTCCTCCCCCGTGACGCCTGTCACTGGTGTTCTCCTTCTCTCCCTCTCCCACTCTCTCCTCCCGAGCCGAGGAGTGTGTGAAGTATCCCCCGAGAGGCACAGACTCAAAGAGGGCATTTACAAGATCCACAGTGAGCCCACTTTTAACTGCCTGTGAAGAACCTCTCCCTTTGCCTTTGATGTGAGAACCTAATGTAGAGAACTCGCCGGCAGTCAGTGCATATGTTAGCGAGGCATTGCGAGCTAATCTGGTTGTGTTGCAAGGTGCAATGGTTAGTGCCACTCACAGTAAGCAACCCTAATATAAAAGTAAACACGTCAAAACTGTGAAGTTACCCTACATGAATGCACAATCCCATATCTGCAGAGAAAATGTGTTGTGTTAAATGTCTGGTTTTTTTGTAAGAGAACAAGCTGAAATGTAGTTTACAGAAATGCTTTGCCCACATGTACAGCGATGTCCAAAACAACATTTTGACCATTGTATTTGTTACAAGCAATCTCCTACAAACTCATTTCAAAACCTGTCTAAATTTGCAAGGCCGCGAAGAATACTAAACAGCTTGCTCCAACTTGTCCACATACTTCTGTAACCAGGGTGAAAAGTGCATTGTTTGGAGAGTTCCATTTGGTCATGAACTTTGGAGCCTGTGCGCCAGTGAATCAGAGTGAATCAGCGCTGTCCTTACTCCTCAGTCACTTGACATTAGCACCCTGTCGAGATCAGTAGGCCAACATCAACAAAGGCTCAGGCGTGTGGGACCTCACACAGCGACAGAAACTGTGATGCAGCTTGCTGTCTGCTCCACCCGATTTGTTTGCACAGTCTCCTGGGAGACGCGGTCTTTAGACGGGAGGACTGACACATCGGGTTCGGCTGTCGCCTGCGTCCTACACTCAATCTAAAGGTCAGGAGGTCGCATGAGACAACAGAAGACAAGTCTGTCCAGTGAGTCCACACATACTGTATGTGCACAGAGAAACACATGTACACAGTGCACACACATGCACACACTGATACGCGCAAACAAGGAGGAAACTCTCTTTTCATCTCCTACAGTACAACATGTAGAAGGCTTTCATAAGGAACCGGGGTGTTTGGAACGATTTTGAATTAGACTAATTAGGATTGTGTTTTGTTTGTTGTTCAGGAAGCATGATCAAAGTGATATTTCAGCAATTTGTGTTGGCTCTTTCAGTGGGGAGGAAGAGTTTGGATAACACTGCGTATTAATCTCCTCAGGTTGGGCTCATTCAAATACTTTAGGGACACAATCAAAACAAGAGAATAATGAATAATAAAAATGTTGATCAGAATTGGAACAAAACACTTACTACCAGCCTACAAGTAACAGGATTTGACTCTACAATTTATTTTCTTCACACTCAGCCCAAGCGAAAAATCAAACGGATGTGGATGGCCTTACCCGGGAGCTCGGAGTCTGAGAGCAACCGCCTGTTTTGATCTTATCTAATATTTATGAATAACTTCCTTGATATTTCCTTTGCTTCATGTTGCCCTACACTTTTACTGTGTTACACAATGACGTCTTAGGGCAGGAATGACTGAGATCAAACACGTGCGAATACAGAGAGCGCTCGCTCCCTAGCCCTAGAGGAACTCAGCAGCCAGCAATCTAACGCACTGTGATTGAAATACAAGCTCCACTAGGCTGCAGCATTCAGTTTGATGATATTTGTATTTGTGTTGCTGTCAGAGGGATGCGGGTGCAGGCAGCGAAAATGCTGTCACTGTACGGGTATGGTTTTTCGAAAACGATTCTGTTTGTGTGTGTCTTTCTGTCTCTCTCTCTCTCTGTGTGTGTGTGTGTGTGTGTGTGTGTGTGTGTGTGTGAACTGCGACCAAACACAGCCTATCCTACTGTGTCTAGCATCTGGCTTTTGCCAGCCGGCCCTTCAAGGCCTTTTTGTTCGGTAATGGCATCAGAGGCGTGCCACTATCTCTCCGTAAAAGTCAAGTGTTCTCAACATTATTTGCCCAAAGTGGCCCTATTCCGAAGCCCTTTTGTTAGTCTAATGGAGGCTACGCGACACTGATACTGTAATTATGGACAGCAGTGATGGGCCTGATAATATTGAGTGTAAAGTGGGTAAGGCTGTTGTGCTGAATGGAAGGCTGGGCGGGGGCGGGGTGCGGGGGACGGGACGGGGGGGGGGGGCAGGGGGGAGTGGCGTGGGGAGGTTGTTTTCTTGTGCCATCAAGCCGTCGTCCGTCACCCTAATCATTCCCCCAGAGCTGCCACCTTGGGAACAGAGAGCCAAGGCACAGCTCCAGCAGCAGAATACTAATGAGAAACAATCTGAATGATATTCCCTTCCCAACTGTTGAAAAGACATGTAACATCATAGCTATTGCCATTAATAGGTGATCCCTCTCTACCCTACCGGCTTTCAGCTGCAAATCAATCCTGTCTACGTATTGCTATTGGTGTCTTAAAGCAAAAACTATGCCGTTCTTTGTCAGTTTGCATTATAACATTATTTGGTATGCATACTATGCAAGGTAATTGGAAAAACATTTTAAACACAGATCCGTGCAATCTTGTTTGTCAGTAGATTCAAACTATCTACCTGTCCCACACGTTAAAAAGCAATCAAAAATATCCTCTGTCCATTTTGTCAGGTTAGATTGCACTTTTGGGTGTAAGTCAGGCCTCAAGCAATCAATTGTTAAATCAAAACAACGGGACAGCAGAGCAGACACCAAAGCCAGTCTACAAGTCTGTGCCTATTCTGTCAACACTCATAATCAAAGACTTCTCCCCTGAGTGATCTGTCCAAACAATTAAAATGGAACCCCCCTTGTATCATCACGCCACTTAACGTGTCAGCAAGAAAATGAAAGGAGCAGCATGTGGGGAAAGTGCAAGCGGCACGCCTGACATGACAAGCCATGGAGATAGGCACACACCACAGGAGCACCGGCAATGTTCAAATTTTAAATATGTTTTGACACAAAATCAAAAGTTGCTCAATATTTCAAGGGGAGAGAATGCCTTCGTTGTGTGATCCCTGGTTAGGGCCCAACACGAAGCAGACAGAAATACTGACACCTAAATCCTCTGTTCACATTAGTGACGTTTCTTTGACATTCTCCAGCGGATAGGGGAACCGTTTTCATCTGCGGTGCTATCATTTCACAGTGAGATATATCTCTCATCTTTGTACATCTGAGCGTTGTGTAGCGATTCAGTGATCAATAAGGGCTTCTGTGTGTTATCTGCTGCTCAAACATTTGATAGTATCCCCTCTGGTGTCCAGCTATCTACAATTTGCCTCAGCTGCACCTGTAATGAGAGAGAGAGCGAGAGATTTAAGTAAGTTGCTGCAAGTATTCCGTGTGTGCATACGTATATATTATATTATATACTTATATATATATATACAATTATTATATATGAAAGGCTAGCATGTCCTGAGATGTAATTCCTATTTATTTGAATGTGCATTGTTGATTATCTTTGCTAATACTAACCCTGCCTGATGCTGAGCTGTAAACACTAGGCATTCAGCAACCTCATTCACCAAATATAAGACAACCACCCCATGTTAACAGCTGTCTGCTTTGATAGCCATTTTGTGTAATGACAAAAGCTTTTTGAGGAGAAAAAATAAACCCTTTAAGTGAATAGGGTTGAGCAGCATAAGCAATAACGGCTACGAAGACCAATTTCATGGGCTTCCGTTATAGGCTAATCCAGAGGATGAAACTTCTCATCTTTTTAACAAATTGGAAGAGTTTTTAAAGCAAGACCCTAATTATGCCCAGTCACAAATTAGCATGTTTAATTTAGCAAACTGTTTTAATAGGAATAAAAGAATCATGCTCAAAACAAAAGACACCTCGGTAATAAGATTATCTCTGTAGAGCGGCCAGTGCATATCACTACAAATGAGGGAGATTACAAGTCACATTCAAAACGTTGTAATCCGTGAAAGACTCTGGATATGATTATTTTCCATTGCATTTTAAGACAGGACGAGATGGATTCACTGTTGGATCCAAAAGTCTTAGCTATTATATCCAAACATAATTGTGAAACCCAATAGAAGATTACTCCATCTTCAGTTTGTTCTCTTTCTTAGACAAGATAATCTTTTTGAGTATGTCCATTGTCCAGATAAACGGTTTCTGATATAATACACTGTCAATTGTAAATAATTATGTGAATTAAATGTGGTAATGAAGCAGAAGTCTGGCTATTCAAAACATTCAACACATATGATATGCACATAAAGATGCAGATGTTAACTGTATGTGCATATCATAAAACAAATGTGTGCATTTTACCAAATACTGCTACCAGGATTGCACGTCATCACATTAGACCTTAAAGTCTTAAGGATTTTAGCAGGGCCACTGAGTGCTCCTCCCCTGCCTCCTGTAGGTACAGTCTTTATAGGGCAGAACTTCATCCTCTGACCTCTCCTTAGATTCTGACAAGGTCAAACATTTCCCATTAGGGAGAACTGGGCCCATGTTTGCAGGAGAAGTATCCAAGTCATACATGGTGAAGGTCAGGGGCTGCATAATGAACTGGAAAATGTCAATTCTATTACTTCCCATTTAAATAGCCGATTTTCCGGCGCTAGGAACAAGGGTGATATTTACCCTTTCCCGAGCCGGCCCTGAGCAAAGAGGCCTCTTAATCCAGCCAGAGGTGTGAAATTGAGTTGTACGTGAGAAATGTGATTCCCTTGCCAGGGATAAGAGTGACTACTACTACTTTACTGCAACTAGCAATGGGTGCACTAGACCGAAACAAGACGCTAAAGCCCCAATGCCTTCATTCCTCATCGGAAAGATTTCTTGAACACTGTAGAAACATTGAATCTCTAGCTTGCTCTATCAGAGGAAACATTTCAATAGATTAAGATTTAAGATAAGGTTTTTTAGGACAACAAAAGTATTCCTGTCTTCATGCTGCAAAGATGACAAAATACATTTACCAAACAGTAATGTCAAAGTGTGCATAAATTACTGAGAAAATAGGAACGGACTGGTGGGTGATATGACGAAAGGGCATCGAAAGGAGAATGTTAATAATGATCCCTCTAAAACAATTTCCATTAATTTTCGACCATCTCGCTAGGGAGTAATATTATCTACATGCCCGAGGCAGGTTTAAATTGCATACTCTGCCTGAGAAAGGAGCTGTGACTCCCCAGTGTCCATCCACACTACCAGAACAAGAAGACCGAAGGAACACCCACGAGAAAACAGCACTTTATTCAGCGAGACAAGCTATCATGAGAACTATTCTGACACGCTTGGACTTTTATTTTGAAGCCTTCGTATTTCAAGGGACAGGAAGCATGTGTGAAGGACGGCTTTATACTTACATACCACTGCTGCTTCTAAACAATACTGGAACACAATGTCAAAGATAGGGCTTGAATAATACATTCATTTACAATTCTGACTCCCTGCCAGAGTGCACGTCTCTTGGACACCAGGTCACATATATAGTCAGTCTGAAGACTGTGCTGGGGACAGGAGCCCGGCCAAGAGGAGAGGGAATGCAGCCAGCGAATGTCACCTACTGGCATCAGAGATCATCTCCATACATGACAAGTCTTTCTTTGCCCACGCAGGCATGTGCCTCTTGGTATTCAGAATGTGCCCGCTTGCCCGCTGACACGTCCCCTGGGTGCGGGCAAACCTGGCAGTCTGTCGGAGCGCACAGGTTTTATAGAGGGCAAAGAGGGCACAAACAGTCGGCCTGTGTCAATGCACAGTAAAACCAGTGCATAAGGGTTGTGAATCACATTGTAAAAGCCTAGTAAAAAGTCCACTCTGGACAATAAATGACTGCAAAAAATATATACATATATTTGTAAAAACAAAAAACATTTCAAATGTTATGCATATATATACATATATATACTAGCCTCTGTCTCTGCTGAGAGACAGCCTGTGTCATTTGAAAGTGGAGCCGGGGCCGGGAGAGACGGTTGCCAGGCTGTCCATTGGAAGAGCTCACGGGGGGAATGTGTGTTGATTAATATCTGGAGGGCAGCGTTGGGGCCGGGGTTGTCTGAGTGAGAGGACCGTTCTTTTCACTGCCGCCCAGGGAGAAGCCTGCTGGCTGGGGGTAATGAGCCAGAAACAGACAGGAGAGGGCTGGAGTGGAGTGGAGTGGAGTAGGAGGCACAAGGACAGGCCGCATCCCCTCTCACTTTGTCTATTTCTCTCTCGACCCCCACCGCCAGCATCAGAACCCTGCTGCTGTGGGGTTTTTTCTCTCTCTCTTTCTGTTCAGCTCTCAGGAGTAAGTATGTCATGTGGTCACCCTTGAAATTTACATTTTGGTGTCCACACACAGAGTCCCAGTGACAAACATAAAAACACTTGTACGCTAACACACACTCACCAGACCCACCGAGAAACATCTGAATGTACTGTAGCACCCTTTGTCATTCAGACAGTCTCTGTCCTCCACTTTCATCCAAACCGATAACTCTCTCCTGACCCTCTCACACGCAAACCACGGCACCGTAAATCAGCTGGCAAAGACAAAACCGCTTAAGGTCCTTGAAACCTCTCGAGTTACAGCGACACGCATGAAACGGTCATGACACAGTTGAACTCTTGGCGAAGGGACACAGAAAAAAACCCGTCATAATAGCCTTAACGTCCACAGGAAAAAAACTGAGGTCGCACAGCGCCGGCTGCATTGGCCGCGTGCGGGGATTAAGGAGGAGCGCTGACACTCCAGAGGGGTCGCCAAGGCAGAGCTGGGTGTGCCGCGCGGGAGGATTACCCCGCTGTGAATTTTGAGCACTCGCCCACTGAGCTCTCTGGACGGGCATCGAGCTTCCCAAGTGTCTGCTGGGGGGTGGGGGGGTGGGGGGGGTGGAAGCCACAGAGACTTAAGCGAGAGGAGGAGGGAAGAGGTGAGCACAGAGGACGTGGGCGGTATGGCCACACAAAACTTGACATGAGCCATTTTTCTAAATGAAAGGGAGACTTTGGCTGGGACGAAGTCTGTGAAAGACGCAAAGATGCAGCAGGGGAGAGAGAGAGAGATAGAAAAGAGAGAGAGAGAGAGAGAGAGAGAGAGAGAGAGAATACAGATAGTAGGGGCAGTGTTAGTTGTATGGCGTTAAATCAAGAGACAGTGGGACAGAAAAAAACTGAGAAAAGAACGCGTGAGATAGGCCAGAGTGTAGCTAATTTCCACCAGCTGAACGTTTCTTCTCCTCTTTCCCTGCCTCCCTCCCTCCCTCCGTCAGCCCTCCCTCTCCCCACCCTATCTGCCTCAGCGTGGCATCCCGCTCACATCAGATTAGCTCCAGCCTAGAGAGACGAGAAAAAAAGCCTCTTCTGTCAAAGTTATTTAGAACATATCTGATGCTGGGCCTCGCTCTGATCGTGTTCGCTTCGCCCTTGTCACAGACCAACCTGGGGCTCGGGCTGGGGAGAGCTCCATGCAGCTGGGACTAGACTCTCCCCGCGTGCCTTCAACACTCACTATCAATCAAACATGAGAGTGCAGGGGAAGACCAAGGTGAGAGTGTGAGGGACACGGATCATGTCAGAAGATAAACACGGCCTGGTCATTCAAAGGCGCACATATGTTTTACTGTCTTTTAAATCAAATGCCATAGTTCTGTCAGTGATGAAAATGCATGGTTCAAATCCTTGCCCCATCAAGGGGCCCTGTCCATTTACAAAAGTTCGTTCTTCTCCGCCTTTTCGGCGACACGCCCGACCAGAAATCAATGCAAAGATGTCAGCAAGACAAGACACCACGCCACAATTCGATAGAAGTAATGGAAACCTGGTTTTATGGCGGCGCGAGCGAGCGTTGGCCATGGCGCTGGGGCCTCTCGGTGAGCGAGTGGAGTGGGCCTCGTCATGAGTCACGGTGACAGGCCCTCTCCCTCCTGATTAGTCTGCTGCTGGGAAGACACCCACCAGCGCGGCGTGGCCCGGCCCGGCCCAGGCTGGCACGGCACAGCGAAGCCCAGCCCAGCATTGACAGAGATGGGCGTCTTCGTCTCAGCTCCCCGGTTGCGGCCTTGGTGATGAATGGCCTTCACTGCTGGGAAAAGAAAGGGGGCCTGGGAGCCCTGAGAGGATCGATATATGCGCACAGGAAGACCTGCCTTGCATCTTAAAAACCCCCAGCCCTGCCTGCGCTGCCACCTCCTGTATCACTGTCACACGGCCCTGTGGGAGTGTGCATGTGTGTGACGGCTGTGGAGGGGAGCTAGGCCGGGCACGCGTTTGTCTGTGTCTCTGTGGGCGTGTACATTGTAAAGTGTATGCATGGGACGGGCGTGCTTTCGCCTACACAAAGTCTGTCAGCAGGTTTCAATAGGGGGCTGCATGTCAGCAAACTCAAGGTCGGCCCATCCTCACACACATACACACACACACACACACACACACACACATACACACACACGCAAAGCTCTGCCCTCCCACCCCCTGATGCTGATCTTCAGCCAGCAACAGGATGACATGGTAATTCGGAGGTGTCTAAGAAGATGGATCTCCTATTAATGAGCCCAAAACAATGACTAGACTAATGAGCCTATAATGGGAGTATTGAATGGATAGGAACTGGATTGGCCCCTGTGAGCCAAGAGGGGGGCTCTGAATGAGAGCCAATGTCAAGGCTATGGGGCTAAGCTGAGACGGAGGCACACTGTGAGCGGGTGGAGGGTGAGTGTGTGAAAGGTGTGTGGAGGGGTGCACCGTCAGCCCAAATCAATACATCCCAATCTGACTCGCCTCGTTGGGCTTATGATATACAGCAGCCTGCCTCTCTACATATAAATAAAACATGAAAAGCCCGCAAATAATCAAGCCCAATAACCCTATTTACTCTGTAATGCTGTATCTTTGATTTGTCTGAGGAATCTGGCGTGGGAGGGGCAGATTGTTGCCGTATCTAATTTGAGGCGGCCGACCGGTGCAGTGTGATTCGGCTTTTGTTTGTGAATTAATGAATGACTCAAAGGCGGGTTGGTCGAGGTAGGGGAACGAGATACGAGCCGAGCGAACGGCAAGCTGTGACGAGCTAATAGCGGCAAAAGGAATTACAGTCCAATTGCTCTGTCTCCTTCTAGGCCTAATGCAACAGAGGCCTTTCACCACACGCCAGGCAGGCAGCTCCGCCTCGTGATTTGATTCCTGTTGGAGAGCCTTATTTTCCTCCTGATCTCACATATTAAGGAGCTTTCTGTTGAGCAGAGCCCCAGACAAAAGGGGGAAGAACGGGGACGGCAGGAGAATAGATCAATGGTCAACGGCTGGGAGTGGACAGGTTAATGTTTTAAAGCTCTGGGCCTGTCCACATGCATTTCTTAACCTGCAGGCCTACTTACTAGCTTCTTAAAGATCAGAAAGGGATGGATAGATATTAACAAATGGAAGATGTAGGCCCTCATATGAATATAATACAAAGGATATGAAAGAACCTTCCTAACGGGGCCTATTTGTCTACAAACTTGGTCAATTATCCTTTTTAATCATTTATTGACAATGAGGAATTGATGTTTGTATTGTAGAGATTAGATCATTAAGAATGTTGGTCACATTTGTTTGTACTTGGCTGGTCTCATTCTCTATCCAGTGTGTTAATTTCATTCTAGAAATCTGGCGTAATATTCCTATTGACATGGTTACGGTTTAGGTATGCGTCAATTTAACAAGAAAAAACTAAAGACATTATTTTGAGAATTTTCGAGAACACGGCCCTTAAGGAGATTGTTTATTGTAAAGAGAGAAGCTTGGACATCATGTATATCCTTTATCTGCCGGGAGGTCATTTCTTCAGAAGAAGTTACATTTCCAAAACAAGTGGGCTTATAACAAAGGACAAAAGACTTATAACAAAAACAACCGTTTTTTGTTTTCTTTTCTCAGCCTTTATTCGTGTGACCCTCTTAATAGAAGCTGCAGCTGGCACAGGCCCAGGCAACAGAGCAAGAGAAGGCGGGAGAAGAGTGACACTGATTGTGCCTCCTCTAATTAAACCCTGCCTGACCCCAGTGTTGGGAAATCATCGGTTCCCCTCGTAATCATCACACAGCAGCAATTACATTCTATTTGGGCTCCATTTGCATTTACAAGATTTCCCAGAACAATCAAAGAGAGAATGGGCAAAAGTCGAAGCAAAATAACGCCTAAGATGTATTAAAATGCTTCATAATTCCAATTTAGTCCAGCAGGGAGCAGTGTGTAGGAGAATTATAGAACAGGGCAGGTTTACTGGGAAAATACAATAGATTGGGGGACGTAGTTCTTGTCATCGGTTCTGTTGTTTGCACAGGGAGAGTTCTTGCTTGGGACATTGGGAAGTGCCATTTAAGGCAGGCCAATGCACCCTTCTGTGTACCATCCACAGAGAAACAAACAACCGTTCCTCATAGCAGACGCACATTCATGGAGGAAGATGGTTGCTTGTGTTTACATCCTATATATATGTGAACTATATATATATACAGTATATATATCTATATATATATAGATATATATATATATATATACATATATATATATAGATATATATACATATATATGTATAGATATATATATATCTATATATATATATATATGTATGTATATATATATATATA
>JAVQIZ010208213.1:0-16302 GCA_036023535.2 Galaxias brevipinnis
TCTATCTATCTATCTATCTATCTATCTATCTATCTATCTATCTATCTATCTATCTATCTATCTATCTATCTATCTATCTATCTATTTATTTATTTATTTATCTATTTATTTCTAATGCATGAAACAAAACCTCTCACAAATATTGTTGGTGGGTTGGTGGGTTGGCGGGTGTTCATTTCTAGCCCTGAGTGAGCGGTAGTCTAAGTTCCTGCTAAGGCCTTGGCTTAGACCTGGTGTCTTGTGTCAGCACTCCTCTCACATTTGCGTAGTGTTTTTTTTTTTACAGCTACATCCCGGCTGAGCTCCTAGTTTCAGATAGTTTGACGCAAACAATTAAACGAGCTCTGCCGTCTTCAAGCCAGGAGGTTACTTGCAGCGATTGCCTCGTTACGTTCATGCTGCACTTAGGAGAATTAAGTGATAAACCATGCAGACCTCAACAGCCTTCTTTTTACTGTGACAACTAAAAACGACGCTCTCGTCTCTTTTACGCTGACGTATCCTGGGGATGCTGAAGAGGCGATCAGAGCCATCATTGACTTCTTCCTCCTCGCTTGAAGGTCATTAACAAATCCCCTGTCAAGAGCCCTCAGGACGTCTGGCTGAGCCCTTGAATATTCACCGTCTCTCCAGAGAACATGCTGCAGCTGGAAACGGAATAATAGCTACTCCACCACCCCCAGTCCTCAGCCTAAATCCCCCACTAAGACCGCTGCATTTGGAAAGCGTGTCTGTTGTTTGTCTTCAGTTGGTGTTTTTTCCTCTCCCCTGTGGTCCCTGACACATCGTCCTGGTGGTGGCAGCCTTGCCGAGTACAGTGATTTGTAGATAACGGCAAGGCCATGTGGAGCCCTAAAATGGTGTGGGGGACTTGAAGCATAGGCTTATTATTATGTTGTAAAGTATTTGTGGCCATAGAAACCGAATCAATACCGCCAATGCGGCAACTGTCCCTTTTTTCTGTGATTCATCCCCGTGCTTTTGAAAAAAATAAATATCTTCTATTTTATATTCTAGTGTGAGTCATCTCTCATTTCCTGAAGCTGTTCTTTTCTGTGTTTGGGTCTTTTTTTGGTTAGGTGACCAAGGATAGCCTGACTGAATTTGGAGGAAGAGTAGAAATACTTGCAGAGCACTGCCCTGACATGAACCCATGGTCTTACATTTCTGTCTGGAGCCAATTGCTTCTCAGTGAACTGAAGAAAGGCGTGATTTGTTTTCTTACTTTGTTGCAAATATTAAAATACCCGGGGAAATCTTACCTAGAAAATAACTAAATTTTCCCTGATGAGAGTTCCTGGCTGAACTTTCCCTAGACCCCTGGAAAACATTTACAGCCTGCCACTCCACAAGATCATTATGGCAGAACAACCAAGCTTTGCTGTGGTATCATCTGATAGCCCCCCCCATCTCCCCACCGCCTCTCTCATAGCCACTCTCTTTCTCTTTCCCCCTATCATTCTTCCCATCTATCACAATCTCTTTTTCCCCTCTCCCTATAGATTCACGCCTATCCCTATCGCTCTCCCTCTGCCTCTTTCTTCCTTTTCTCGCTCAGACTAACCTGGGCTTATGGTTAACACCTGAGAGGGCCCAGGTGCAGTTTGTTTTAGTAAGCGGCTGTCACGTGTGTGTGTGTGTGTGTGTGTGTGTGTGGTTGTGTGTGTGTGTGTGTGTGGGGGAGGGGTTGCTCTGACCTTTTTCCTGGTGAACAAAAAAGTAATATTGCGCACGTGAAGTTTGAATGAGTGGAATTTCAGCGTTCTATCATGAACTTTGCCTAGGTGTTACCGTCGCGGCTATTGTTTTTGCTTCATTTAGGGCCTCAGTTTACAATCACAATGGCCCTGTTTGTTATATTCTCCTTCAACACTCGGCGGCATGAATTCCAATTAGGTGGCTTTTAATGAACAACGTTTATTGCCACTTGCAACACTCCATTTTCTTCTCTGGAGTTAATTAGGCCTATGTCGTGAGGCGTGCGATCCAGAGGAGACGAGAGGACATCCCGGCTATTCTATTAACGCTAACCCTCCATTGAACAAAGCAAGGTGACGCTGCCGGAGATATCGGTAGCAGGCTCTGCTCTTCCTTCACACTGTGTTCTCTAGAGTGCATGCTATCTCCAGTACAATGGTAGTTCTGCTACTGCTATCAGAATAGGAGAGGTGCTTCTGCATGGTGTTACATGCTCTTACTCATGCAATCACACACGCATGCACGCGCACACACACACACACACACAGTACAATTTTTAAGTGACGCCCTTGACACTGAGCTGTGCTGTCAGTTGAGTAGTGGTTGACTCTGGAGATTCTCCCCTTGACATAGCAAGACCGTGAGCTAATGACAATTAGCTCATAGAGGCAAAGCCAGTTACAATTATCGCTCACCTATTCAATGTGGGGCAGCCATGTTGATTGCTAGCTAATAGTTTGTGATCTCACTCACCCTCTCATGCGTCTATTTACTTCTATTTATATTGGCCTGGTCTCTGTTGTGAGCATTTGAAAAAAAAATCGAAATCAAGCATCATTTGCATTTCACCCACGACTTTACGAGTATTCAATCCAGTACATTCCAGTGGATATGATGGAAATTGTCAGCAGCAGTCTTATGGGAAAAGCATGTTATTATTCCTGGTACAACGAGCTCATCAAACACATGATTGGCAATGATTGATGGCCTTACAGTAAGTCAATGATGGTGCGGTGAGCTGGGGTCGATAGAGCCTGTACACCCTGCTCATGCTAACCATACATGGCCCCTGTAGGGCAGGCTCTGCATTGTGCTGCTCTGGGCTGAGGAGAAAGCGTTGAAGTAAGATCAAGGCTTATCAGTGCAACACGTCAGGCTAGTCTGTTTTGGTCCCCCACTCCCACCACAGTAAGCAGATAGCTAAACAGCCCAGAGCAGTCGAGTCTTTGGTACACATGGAAATCCCCATTACTAGTAAATGTTTGACTGGGCTTGGTTAATGTCAACTTTGTAAATGAAGCAGAGGTCAGAATGAACCCTGCTTGTGGTGTGAGTCAACCATCCCCCCTCAGCCTTGGCGTCGCCTCTCCCACTGAGAGACAAGTTGTCCTTGCCAGAGGAGAGTCAGCCCATCCTAACAGTTCATCTGTGGGTGTTAGGCATGCGTCTTGTGCCGCACCCCAGGGTCGTGTGTGTCGGATCACATAGCGCATACATCAACATACCCTTATGGGAACCAGGGGCGACTCCAATCGATGTATCTGATGAACTCCCTTGTCCTACTTCGATACCTCCAAACGCCAGCCTTTGTCTCTTTGCCCACCCTCCTCTACCTCTTTGAAAGTCTTTTCAAATCACCGGCGCAATAATATTGGCTTGACCTTTCAGGGTTTTGCTGACGAGTATCGTGCTCAAAATGGGTTCCTCAATCTCTCAAGGACGAGACAAAACGCAGCCTAGCCAGAAAGGCATTAGTCTTTTTCATTATGACAGCGTTTACTGTTGTTACAGTTGTATCACTGTTACTGATCAGTCTAATGCAATTTGAGTTTAATATTTGGGAAGCTAGGCTTTATAATGCAATCGCACAAGTATATTTGGTCATTTAAAGATAAGTAGGTTATGTTTGGTTTTTTATACATTTTGTAAAGCCCATTCCTTTAGGCCCTATTTGCGTTCCCTAATGTATTCCGCTGCCATTGGTCATTACACTAAATTTGTGATATGTGCAATGATAAGAGGGGCTGTTAATAGATTTCCTCCAGGCCTATGGCTGCGTCCTGCTATCAAAACCCTGTGGTACTCCACGCATCCCTCCCAGCATCGTTATCCCCTCCTCCTTATGACAGTCACCTGGATCCCCTGAGGTTTAGGCCTAGCGTGTGTGTTCAACATGAGGACTCTCCTCCTCCCTGGCTTCCCGTCTGACACCCAGCCTCCTCCAAGGGGCTCCCATCCAGAGGTACGCTGGAGGCGACCGCGCCGTGACACACTGTAGAAAGCAGGGGAGGGAGGAGAGGCGCTGGGCTGTCTGTCAGGGATGATCCCCGTCAAGCACGCTCCCCGGCTCCCCGCGCCTCGGCCACCTTCTCTCATTAGCCTCGCCGTGGCGGGGAAACACCAAACACACTCCCCTGAACTGGGGGGTTTGATCAGAGCACAGTGGGCAGGACGGCCGTGCGGCGCGCTGCGCACCTCCTCTCTCTGCCTCCCCCTTTCAAGCCTGGGGAGAACAAAGGGAGGGAGTGAGAAGCAATATGGCCCGCTGACCCCCATCTCTGGCGCTCCGGAGGCGCTCGCCCGGCCCCAGACGCTGTCTTCCCCGTCCTTTGAAGGTCTCTCTCCCCGCCCCTCTCTCCCTTTGATTTCAGCTAAATGGTTCAGCGCTGTGACAGACGCTCAACTTTCCACCTCTCCCTCCCCGACACCTATTTCTTTAGCGTCGTCGACCGCGAGTGTTTGTTTGGACAGTCTGCGCGGGGTTATGGAAGACAGGGGTGCTGATGTGAGTGCTAATCCAGCAGAGAGGCGCTGCAAAGAGAGACACTGGCACACCGGACCTGCTAGCACAAAACGTGGCCTGTTTACACAAACGCTTACACTTTCAGTGGCCCCTATAGCTCAACTACGTTTGACCTTTTTCTTGGAAAATGAATTCACACGACAAACGCCTGACATTTATCGTTTCGCATATATGCAAACGAGAAACGTAGCTAGCGGGGGCTTGCGCTTGCCGAGAGACAGTGAAATGGATGTGGGGGGGGGGGGGGGGGGGTTGGGGGGTGGTTGACACTTTCAATTCCCAGAGAAGTGACTGATGTCTGTCAGCAGGAAAAGAGGATTGGGGAGGTGGTGGAGTAGGCCTGGCTTGTTGTCTAGACGCCTGCTTTACTCAGCCCAGCCACCACAGCAAATGGGTGGGCTGGACAGAGGGACAGGGAGACCGGTGGCGACAGCATGCAGATCAGGGAAGCTGGGTGGAGGAATAGAAAGAAGGGCGTACGACTCCACAGTAAACGTTAGGCTGGATGGAGAGATGGAGAAATGAGGGGTGAGTTTACCAGTAGAGAGATCAGACTGGATGGAGGGATGGAGAGACGGGAGGCTGAGTCTACACACTACAGTAGAGAGGCAGGCTCAGTGGAGAGGTAGAGAGATGGGGTGTGTCTACAGTAGAGAGTCAGGCTCAGTGGAGGGGTAGAGAGATGGGGTGTGTCTATGGTAGAGAGGCAGGCTCAGTGGAGAGGTAGGGAGATGGGGTGTGTCTACAGTAGAGAGTCAGGCTCAGTGGAGGGGTAGAGAGATGGGGTGTGTCTACAGTAGAGAGGCAGGCTCAGTGGAGGGGTAGAGAGATGGGGTGTGTCTACAGTAGAGAGGCAGGCTCAGTGGAGAGGTAGAGAGATGGGGTGTGTCTACAGTAGAGAGGCAGGCTCAGTGGAGAGGTAGAGAGATGGGGTGAGTCTATGGTAGAGAGGCAGGCTCAGTGGAGAGGTAGAGAGATGGGGTGAGTCTACAGTAGAGAGGTAGGCTCAGTGGATGGGTAGAGAGATGGGAGTTGAGTGAGTTTACAGTAGAGAGGCAGGCTCAGTGGAGAGGTAGGGAGATGGGGGTCACAATCCTGAACTCCCTCCACAGGCAGCAGACGTATGGAAGCGGCAGGCAGTCTTGAGGAAAAAATCTGTGTTAGAACAGGCAGGACACAAAGAGGGCACTCTGCACTCAGCCTACCTACACCCCTGGTGCTCCGCCTGTCCGTGTGTCACTCTGCTCCCCCATAGCTACGCCAAGCATCTCCTCCCTGTGTCTCCGAGCAGGCCTTGGCAGCCAGCGGAACAGCTCGTCTGTTTGGAGGCGTCCGTGGAGCGGAAGTGTTCTCCCCTCCCTCCATGTCTCCTCTCTCTCCCCAGGCGAATCCGGAGGCAGGACGAACCTTCCAGGCGTTATCCCAGCAGGAGGCCCACGCCTCAGACCTCCTTTTCCATGCGTCTCGCCGTTAATTGTTGTAACGCCCCCCTGCCTGCTAAGTAAAATCCATCACAGAGTTGAGCAAGCACATTTTAAGACATTAAGAAATATTTCATATTTACCATAGGCTGTGTCTGTCTGTGTTTGTGTGTGTGTGTGTGTGTGTGTGTGTGTGTGTGTGTGTGTGTGTGTGTGTGTGTGCGTGTGTGTGTGCGTGTGCATGTGTGTTAAGCTCTAAGCCAACCATAATTGTCTGTTCGATGGTAGCTCCCAGAGGGGCTGCAGCCTAGCCACTCTCCTTAATATATGTAAAGGTCAAGCGGGAAAGAAAACCTTGTATCTCAGCATGGCGCCTCACTGAGGAAACCCTCTGCATCACCTCTTAATGAACAGCGTGACAACTCCCTTCCATCCGCTCAGCTAATCGTCTCCTGTTAGAGCTGTGCTGCAATGCTAATATACTAATAACCCGTGTCCCATGGAGGACTGCTAGACTTTCCTCATTTTAGAGATGAAATAGCCAACAGAATGATTTACCCCCCCCGCCCCCATCCTTGGGATCGGCCAGGTTCTCTGGGTTCGCCTGCGACAACTCAGTCCCCGCATGATGGAGGGAGTGAAAGATAAGGGCAGGGAGGGACGAAAGTGAGACGCGGGCCGACTGAGAAGGAGCGTTGGTCAGGGGACAGATCTGTCCCTTTCTCCTCTTATTGCACCAGCGGTTCATCCTCGACTGAAGTCTCACATCAATCCTCCCCCCTGTTCCGTGCACCTCAGCTGTGCCAGCCAGCCTATCCCTCCCATGGGAGCCTGTGGCTGGGCCCTCACCTCTCAGCTCTGTCAGCCTGCCACATCACATCCACTAGACTGGGCTGATGCCATCAAACTGGAACCAGAGAAAAGGCCTCCTTTACCCAGTCAACATGCTGCCCTGCGTGCTGTGAACTGAAGGGTTTATTGCCAACCTTTTAATGGGGGCCTATTATGCTTTTTGGGGTTTTCCCTTTCCTTTAGTATAGCTTTTTGTGCATGTAAAAGTTCTGAAAAGTTACAAAGCCCATAGTCCATGCCAAAGGGAGCTAATCTCTCTCACAGAAAACACTGCTCCTGAACTGCCTGAAACGCCTGGTTTGTAGTCCGGCGTTCTCTTCCGTAACTTATTTACGTCACTAAGTCACACATTTGAATAATGTTTGGCATGCCCTCAACCAGAGCCAGTCAGAGCGGATGCTGGTTGGTTTTGCCATGTCGAGAAAACACTGTTTTGATAAGTGTGAAGGCAAATTTCCTTTGTTTGGCCAGCTGACCAATCAGAGTAGACTGGGCTCGTTGGGAGGGGAGGGGGGTTGGCGGGGGGGCCTTAAAGAGACAGGAGCTAAAACGGAGTGTTTCAGACAGAGGGTGAATAGAGGTGCTGCAGAATCAGGCAGTTTGGAAAAAATTTATTGTTTATTGAACATTGAAACGCGTAAACCTATTCTAGAAGAACTCCTAAATAAAGGTATGAACCTGAAAATTTGCATAATAGGGCCCCTTTAAATCCTTCAGAAAATAGCGAGAGCGTAAAATGTTAGATTATATTGCCGTGGATAGTTTGTATTCTGAGAAGTTGTCGTCCCCCCCAAGCTAGTCAAAGAGCATCCTAAGAATTAATATTCTACACGGAGAATCGCGGTAAGTCGTAAAAAGAAGTTATGAGGAAGTTGATTGAGGAGAAGGAACTTTACTTTGCTAAATTATATCCGGCGAATGTTAGAAAGCCTCGTCCCGGCAGCGCTGGATTGGGCCGCCGTGTTATTTGCCTTGTGCGTGTCATTAATTTGATGGCCCGGTGTCGTCACTGATTAGCGCCGTAAAGCTAAAGCGTCGGACCCACCGTGCGCTCCGCTCTGTCACAGCCCCTCACAGAGGACACCGGGCCGGGGGCTTCGGATTCGATACGTTGGGTTCCTAACCGTCTCTGGCATATCTGTCTTCTTTCAACTCACCTGGCAAAGGCACACTTGGGCTTAATATATATACTAACAGGGCACTTCTGCCTCTAGTCTGAATGCATTGCTGGTAAAATCATGTCTGCCATGGCAACACCATATGTTGATAAAGAATGCATTCTGTCCAAATAACAAAATAGGCCGATATGTTTAAAAAGGAATTACTTTCCAAAGCCATACTGCTGTCCAAATTTGTAATTTTATGAATAGCCTGCGCTGAGGCAAGGAGGCAGGCAGGAGGAGAGGAGAGAGAGGGAGTGCGACACTGGCACTGAGTGGATGGACAAATGAGAGAGAAGAGGAGGGAGTGGATGTCGAGAGGAGAGTAGGGGATGAGTGGACAAAGAAGAGCATACAGGGAAACAGAACCAACAGAAGAGCAAGGACGGGCTGACAGAACACAAGAACTCCTGTTTTCCCTTTTCATTGTTCGTTCAAGTCCACGCAGAAAGACCTCCGTTCCACAGGAAACACTGCTCATGGCCATTTACTTTGGCACATGCACACAACAAATGCAAATCACACCAAACATGTTTTATGCCATGCGGGTTCTCTCTCTGTGTGAGTATGCTGCACGTGCCCTGCTTGTAATCTCTCGGGGTCAAGTGGTCCGCGTATGGCCGTGTCTGCAAGTGCATTCAGCCTTGTACGCGCCCCATCTCGTGGGGTTTCCCATTTGCTGAACATGCAGAGAGGGGGTAATACCTTCGTCTCTCTTTCCATGCGTTGGGATTTGATCCGGGAGTCATCATCACTGTTGGCCGTTTAGAACAGTAGGATCTCTAAGCAGCAGTCCTGGTGAAGGACCGATAAGTGGACCCCCCATCGTAGAATGGAGGAGGCATAATCTGAAGGATACCGTGGATTCTCTTTCCTATTCCGTTTTTTTTTTCTTCTGGCTGTACTCGTCTCTAGGCCAAGCACAGGGTTTAGTAAATCAGGGAAAAGGCTCGACAGGACGCTGCTGTCGCTTTGCAAAGGAGCCGCTCTGTGTCAGCCTCTTTCATGTCGTCCTTTCACCTGGACTTGAGGGTTTGGTTGTCATCGTTTCATCTCCTTTTGGTTTCATTGTGGCGGTTGTCTTTGCCCCCCGCAAGTTGTCGTGTGTCATTACCAACCATCGGCCACACTCCGGCGTATCAGCCCGATCCCCCCCCCCCCCCGTCATCGAATCGCTCCTGACCTTGTCTCTTATAAAAGGCACTGATGTTTTTGCCCTTTCTCATCCGTCGGAGAACGACTGTCCTGTTTGACCGAATCACACGTTCGCTGTTCCGAACTAAACAGAAATGCAGCCCGACACTTTTCTGCCTGGCACTTTCACGTACAAAGAGGGAGAGAGTGACTAAGCAAAGACAAAAACACACAGCAGAGAAAGCGTTTGGATGTGATGATGGCATTAGAAAAAGAGCAACCCAGCCCTAAACGCCGCCCGCTCTTTTTTCGTTTTGATTGTTGTGATCTTGATAGAGAAGAAAAGCACGCGTCTAAGCCTTTTCCCTGCCGGCTGACATGTTGACTCCAGAGCCAGGCTTGGCTGTAGCGCCCTGTGCCCAGTAAATAAAGAGAGCTAATTCTGTTGCCTGCGGCGCTGATGTGCAACCTGACCTTATCAGGGGAGCCTCCGTGTGCGTACGCCATCTTCTGTGACTCACCAGCCCTGCCCCTTCCTCTCATACACTCAGCCACCTCCTCACCTACTACGCAGACCCAAGAAAGGGCGCCTGCTGCCTGCCTGCAGATTTCAATAACCCCTCGACCGGGAAATAGAACGCTGGAGAGAAAGAGAGCGAGAGAGAGAGAGAGAGAGAGAGAGGGAGAGGTGGAGAGAGAGAGAGGTAGAGGGAGAGAGAAAGAGAAAGAGAGAGAGAAATAGAGAGAGAGGCAGAGAGGGAGAGAAATAGAGAGAGAGGTGGAGAGAGAGAGACAGAGAGAGAGAGAGAGAGAGAGGTAGAGAGGTAGAGAGGGGGACAGAGCTCGCCTGGGAGAGGAGGCCAATTCCCTGGGCCGCCTCAGTAAACAGATGATGCAATGTGCCGCAGCTCCCCCTACACCCCCTGAACATGCAGGGCTGTATATGTACAGTAAACTGGCCCCGAAAGAGAGCAAAATGGAGCACGATAGTGGGCCGGGGTGGGCTGGGGTGCTTACAGATATGGAAATCCTGCTGTGGTGAACGGACGGCCCCTCCATAAACATCTATCAGCGGCTTCCTACGTTCCAGGTTGATGCCGGCAGTGGCAGAATGGACGAGGGACAGAGAAAGAGAGGGAGACAGAGACAGAGAGATATATAGAGAGAAAGAGAGGGAGTGAGAGGAATAGAGGGAGAGAGAGCAAGAGCGAGAGAGAGAGAGAGAGAGAGAGAGAGAGAGAGAGAGAGAGAGTGTGTGTGTGTGTGAGAGTGAGCGAGCGAGCTGGAGGCCCTGGCAGGCAGGGTGATGGATCACCTACACGCGGCGCCACCCTCGCCATGCTGAACTCACCCTCGGAATTGATGAGCCGCAACTCCTGTCTCTCCGTCTCTCTCCCTCCCTCTCCGCTCACGCTCCATCTCTCCGTCTTTTATTGTCGCCATCTCTCCCGCTCTTCCTCAATCATCCCCCCCCCCCACCCCCACCCCCCCCTGTGTGCGTCAGCCCAGGCAGCAGCAGCAGCAGCAGTGGCAGCAGTATGGCAGCGCTGCCATACTAATAAGGTTAGAAGGAGCATCTTTGTTCCCTAAGATGACACCTTTATAAATGACAGGAGCACGGGGGCCCGGTGCTGGACAATCACCTGCCACGAGCTGTTGCGGGTTTGTGGGCGACAGACCTAGAGAGAGTGTGTGTGTGTGTAAGTGCGTGTGTGTTTGGCGGCAGTGCTGCAGACTTAAAGAGGTTACGGGGAGGGGTAGAGGCGGCGCAGTAGAGGGGTGAGGGATGCGGCGGCAGAGTGAAGGGGATGGGGAGAAACGACAGGCTGGAGGGGCTCCGACCTACGCTGCCTTGTTAAGGCTCCCCGGCGGGACTGGAGTGGGCCCGTCAGCCGACACCGCCTGCTTTTATTGGGTTACCCTGCCGGCTCACCTCTGGTCCTCTGCAGCCCGCGTCTCGCTTTACGACCGGCACCCAGGGCCCAGCACATCCGGTGGTTGTGTGTGTGTGTGTGTGTGTGTGTCTATGAGTAGGAGTGTGAGAAAGGGAGAGAGCACAGCGCGGGCGTGGATACCGAAAAAGACGGTCCCCTTTTCTTTTTTTTTTTGGCCCTTTGTTGCAGTGCCAATGTTTTGTTTTTTTCGGGGTGTCCCGTTGCTTCGGGACGGGCAGGTATGGAGGAGCCCCACGCTAGCGCAGCGTGGCGCCATTAGCATTTCAATTACCCGCGCTCTGGCCCTCCTCCGTGGGCGCGGCGGCAGGAACAGAGTGAGATGCTCAGAGAGTTGACAGCCGACATAAAGGGACGGGGACGCTGACAGGCAGAGGAGAGTGGCGGACGACAGAAACAATGCAGCGTGCTGGCTAGCACAACAACAGAACCAGCGGGGGCTCCCCCAGCTCACTGGCTAGGCTCCGGAAAAGGCAACTCTGCCTCTGCTCCTACCGAGTTCAGACTGGGACGGCGAACACGATGACTCTCCCCGTGTAGCCTGGACAGTGGACACCTAAACGTTCACACCTAATAGGCAGCGTGGGTCTGTCGTATCAGAGGGCCAAAGGGACACCACTAGACGAGGCCCCAGGACCTTTCCACTAGCTGCTGGTGCTGCTGCTGCCGTGCTGCCTCTGGGGGCATAGGTGCGTGCCTAATTTGGGATCCAGTGACATCATCGTCTCCCCTAGTGTCGCCCTGTACCCATCAAGGCTGTCGAGGCGGAACGCCAGGAATCCCGAAGTGGGAGCGGGCAGCACATCTGTGGGATTCGGACAGGGAGCAGGCAGGTGATAATCTCTCTGCTCCGTTGGCCTATTCCTATCACAGAGTTCTAAATCCCAGAGGTACAGTAACAGCGACACCGGCCGGAAAGGCTGCTTTATCTGCAGGCTTAGGCCTCGGCGGTATTTTTTGGCCCCGCAAAGGACAGATTAGTTGTTTTGTGTGAGGGTGTGTGTGTGTGTGCGTGCGTGCGTGCGTGCGTGCGTGCGTGCGTGCGTGCGTGTGTGTGCGCGGCTCACCGCTGCGGATTCCAGTAGAATGGCGTCGTTGGGGTGGGTGGGGGTGGATGTTTACTCTTAAGGGTCCAACGGGAGGGGGCCTGTGACGCTGAGTCCACTCTAGGGCCTTCACCTCGGACAATAAGAGCCTGCTGGGCCCGTCGTTGGTGCAGTCAGGAGTTCATTTTCTCCTGCCGGGCTATTTTTAGCCCTCCGGCATGGCATTGTGTAGCTAGCTACCTGCCTGGATGCCAGGGCTTTGGGCTGCTGGTGGCCCACACGTCACTTATCTGCAAGGCTTAAGACCTCCTTTTCCCCCAGCCGTGACTCAGGAAGGACTTCTGTAGCGACAGGGAAGGGAGGGAGAGAATAATCACTGTTTTTGAATGTAGGCCAGGCTTTAACATCTAGTAGTGCAGTCCATGTGTTTAATACAGGACTAGCCGACCTATACTTTGTCCTTGCCCGTGAAAGCTTATTTAGCAAGTGAAATAATATTCCAATATAAGGCAGGCTTACAGCCAGTCATTTTTCACTCCATGGAAATGAAGCAACACGGGGATTGTGCTCGCAGGCAGATAGCCTGCCATTTGTTGGAATAGAATTGGTTAGGCTAGTCCTATAAAACTGTCATCATACTGGCTGTCTTTTTTCACGTGGTTAACATGCATTGTTAGTCACAGACGTTGGGTTTCCCTCATCTCTCTCTCCTGCAGGTATGGGAACCTGCGCCTATTAATTCAGCATAACATTTTTGCGAATTCCCCGTCTTGGTAAACAAACGCTCCATACCGATTCATTTGAAATGCCTGGGCTGCAATCCCATGGTGCATTAGGGCTGTTTGAATGCCGTGAGTGCGCGGAGACACGGTACTGTTAATAGTGCTTTTCCTCTGCTGCAGGTTCTCCTGGGTCTACAGTCTACAATACCAGGCTAGCAGCTTTCATACACTGTGTAAACAGGGGTTTCTTTCTCATTTGTTGTGTGATTTCCTATTAGCAGATGATGCTTCAACAACACCAAGGCTTTTGGCCTTTTGGCCTAACCGGCCCTATGTTAGACCCTGCTCACACACCAGAACTGTTAAGCTGTGCTGGAAATTGCAGATGCACTGGATCGCATGTTTCAGTCGCTTTGGAGAACAAAGTCTATGCATGCATGCCGAAATATAGATTATACTACATACTAATCCGCTAACTTTTTCCATACTCAAAATTTGTACCATTGCTATACTGCGCACACATTTTATGTCAGGTCGAGTATGTTAAGGACACTTACCCTCACTTAAAAGTATTTAAAACAACATATTTGACTTTGTTGTAAACTTTATTATTATCATTAAAACAACAGGAAAAAAAGACGCCGGGGGAGTTTAAAAGAGTTTTTGTTGTGAACCTGGCCTTTTTGGCGCACAAAGATCCAGAACTTTAAAGGAAGCCCCTCAATCCAAAATGCTGTGCTGAACTCCGAGCTCCCCTCATGTGCCTCAGTGTCTGATCCAGAACTTTCCAATGATCTCAAAGACATGGCAGGAGTCAATGGCCGACACACCACCAAACCTCCTGCTCGCTGCTCTCCGTGGATGTGGTTCACGGGACCCCGAGGCTGCTTCTCAACGGGAGGCCATTGGAGGATTAATGACGCCGCCGTCCCTGCCAGTCGTGTAGTGGCGCGACACAGATGGCGAGGGAGGAGCGCGAGGGACCCGTACAGGAAGCCGATAGGCGCAGGCACTCTGTCATTGTGTTTACCCCCCTCTATAGGCGTAGGCTCGAATGATAAACGCTCGTGAGGCGCTCCCATATCACTCAAGTCCTTGTCGGGCTTTGCGCACTGCGAATCCCCTGTGCTTTTGCTGGCGGACGCTTTTAGCTAAAGTGATGTAATCTTGTTACGCCCTCCCCACCACGAGGGCCCACATGTTTGTCGTCGTGAAGTCAGAGTGACTGTGCGCCAAGCACAACAACGCCATGGACGACAGCGGTGACGGAGGGTGCCTTTTCTCCCTGTGCCTCAGTGAAACAGTGGCTTACACGTGCAACACAGAGGAAGAGTTAAGATGATGCTCACAGTGCCTAAGGCAGCGCCCGCAGCTACCAGGCTGAGACACGCACACGCACACACACACACACACACACACACACACACACACACGCACACGCGCGCTGCCTGTCCGTGTTTAGCCATCCGGAGTGGAGCGGAGAGAAAGGCCGTCCACGTCTACCCGCATTACTTTTAAGGAAGGCTACAGTGTGAGTGATTCTATTCTGGTCGAGGCAAGCGCACAGTCAATTCTGATTTGGTGAAACAGCCCTCTCTCTTTCTCCTTTTTCCTTTCTTCCCTTCTATATACCCTGTCCATCCCCAATCCGTTCCTACGCCTCCCCCTCCTTTTCCTGTAACCCTTTTCTTCTCCTTTTCCTCCTCCCTCTCTCCAGGTGGGGGGACCGCCGACGGCGGGCGCCTTCAAGGAGCGTCCGGCCAAGCCCACGGCCTTCCGCAAGTTCTACGAGCGCGGAGATTTCCCCATCGCCCTGGAGCACGACACCAAGGGCAACCGCATCGCATGGAAGGTAGGGGAGGGGACGCCTGCCCTTCTGTCAGCCGCTTGACATTGACAATTGATCTGGCACAGGGGTGGTGATGGCTGGGGTCCAGGCTTAGCTGGCCTAATGGGGAATGGAGTGTAATCACAATCATGGTCGTAATCACCATGGTCGGAGTAAAACGCCGTTCCAGCGGAGGGTTAAAGGTCGCTCAATAAGACCAACCACTGTGAGTCTGGGAGGATAGCCCCATAGGAGGCCCTGGTGCCTGCTCAGTGGAGGATACTGTGTGATTCTCTTGCACCAGCGTACACACACACGCACGCGCACTCGCACACACACGCACACACACACACACAGTCTCTAGATGGAGAGTGACTTCACAGGCCTCTGCCTGCTTCATAGCTATTGAAAAAGGTGGTGACATGGGCTTCTGTGTGTGTGTGTGTGTGTGTGTGTGTGTGTCTGTCTGTCTTTAATAAGCGGTTTGTGCTTCACAGTCAGAAAGTGTCTGTAGCGGCAGCGGCCTTCACACTGACTGACCGACTGACTGACTGACTGTGACTGACTGTCTGACTTCTTGAATTGGTTGGTGACTGGCTGTCTGACTGACGGAACGCCTGACTGACTGTGACTGACTGAAGGTCTGACTGACAGATAAACTGACCTTGTGACTGACTCATTTTCTGCCTGTCTGTCGGACTGACTGAAAGCCTGACTGCCTGTCTGTCTGACTGACTGTGGTTCTTGCTGACTGTCTGACTGACTGACTTGACGGTCTGACTGAGCCTGGCAGTCGGATTACACCGTCTAATCACTGTTCTGCCATGTTATAGCTTCCTCTGCGCTCCTACACACACACACACACACACACACACACACACACACAAACAGAGACGTAATGACATTTACAACCTAAACAAGGATAAATGAATCAAAGCAAATGTGCCCTTTCCCCCCATTTTGCGTTCTTCAAAGCGAGCCGGCACGGGAGCCTTCTCTCTCACTGCCTGTCGGCCTGTCTCCAGGTGAAAACCTTGTAAAAGCATCTCTCTCTGTCCGTATGAATAATTAATGCACAATGTTCAAATGAATCCTTGCCTTTAAAGAAAATAATGGCTTTCTTCTGTGCCATTACAGAAATGCTTGCGGCAAATGGGAATTGGTGTGTGCAATGGTTGCTGTCATAACTAATGCAGCTGTGTTCATGGATTTCTTGTTATTTTCTCCTCCATCCGAATGTTGGTGATTTTTATAATTTCCCTTAACAGACTGATCTATTGGTCTCCCACTGTGCTTGTATGAAGGAGAATCCAATTCTAAAAGATGGAGAGTTTTGGACGACCTGTGCGCCATTTGTATGTGGTAGATAGGCAGCATGCCATTCCTTTCATGCTTCCATCTGGATGAATGCAGTCCCAACAGGGACAGGCAGTGCTGAGGGACTGTTGTGTTACTGTATCTGTGTGTGTGCGCGTGTGTGTGTGTCTGTGTGTGTGTGTGTGTGTGTGTGTGCGTGTATGTGTGCGCGTGCAGACGGGAGGGGGTCCACGGGGAGAAAGTGACTACTGTGTGTTTGCACTAAGCTGCCCTGAGGGCACAGGTTCAAGATTGGGGCTTGGGATCAATCTCAGCCTGGGAGATGCTGGGCCATGCCGTAAAACAGGCAAGAATGGCGAGAGAGGGGGA
>JAVQIZ010208214.1:0-17982 GCA_036023535.2 Galaxias brevipinnis
GGACATCCGTCCGGTAGAGGGCGCTGGAGAACTGTGGTGGTGATGTAGCAACCTCTGACGAGGCACCCGAGAGTGAACAGGTGTGTTCAATTGGGTGATTAGTCAGAGGCTGCTATAAATGGATGTCTGTTTGTTTCAGTAGGGGCCTGAGGGAGACTCCGGAAGGCTGGACGAGTGACAGCAGAAAGCCCTGACTGGGGGTGAACTATACTAAATAAACAGGTTCTCCCAAGCGTATCCCTGTGGTCCGTGTCCTCTGTGTGCTCTGAACCTCACATTAACCTAAACGACTCAAAAACCAATATACCAACTAAAGATGAACTTTATACACAAAAAAATATTCAGGTTTGGCTTAGGACCCCAGCCCTTTTCAACCTATTACTTAGCTTGGTGTTAATTATTGCACTTTCTCCTCTCAAAGATTCATTTTTGATACATTTTTTAATGACAAAATCTTTACTTTAGCTATTTCTAACTGTTCATTATAGAAACAATCATTTTGTCATATTCTGTTCTGAGTAACTCCAGTAAACAATAAATACTAATGTACACGCTCAAAACTAAGGACCACTACTCATATTCAAGTACAAAACAAGCTGCTATCCAGACGGCAGTTATATGCTTCCATTGATCAGCAGGTCACTGAGGTTACCTAGCGCTCTGGCCACAGCCAGGAATGGAATCTGGTCGATCACTGTGCTCCTTCGGACTGGTCCGTTGTGGGTCAGTCTGGGTCGTTTCCATACTACCCGGTTCACGCCAGATTTCTTTATCACACTGGCGGAGAGTGAACACACATGCACACACACAAAATAAGAACACACACATCTCAAAACAAAGATTGCCTAAAAAAAAGAATGCCTTCATTCACAGTATTTGACTTGTCATATTGTACTAGTAGTAGCTTTTATGCCGTTGTTTGTGTAAATAACTGGTAATATTTACAAGTTTGGAAACCTAACTAGTGTATTAGTTTAAGAAAAAACGTTTTTTATTGCATATGTCAGTGTGTTATTGTCCAGTGCGTGCCAGACTAGCTCTTGAAATTTATATTTTTTGTACCTTTATTTTTCCAAGAAAGTCCCTTTGAGATAAACAATCTCTTTTTCAAGGGAAACCTGTTTAGACATTGCGCCAAAAAAAGAAGAAGCTTGCTGTTTAGTTTAACTTCCTTGCTTATCAGATAGTGGGTCGTATAGATTGTGAAGTCACATGAGGCCTAAGTTGACCTTAGAACGTGTGACTATAGTCGGCCCCCTCTGGTAAGGCTGGCCTTACCTGCCCCCAAGGCCCTCGATGCGTTTTCTCTCCTTGGGGAGCTCTGGCTTGTGGTCCTGCGTGACCTCTACGGCTCTGATGAACTGATCCGAGGGTTCGTCTTGGACGCCCAGCACCACTGCCGAGTCCCCAACGTGGGCCACATACATCCGGTCTCCCCGGATGACCACCACACTGGCCGTTGTGCCAGATGTGCTTGGCAGCCCTGTTAGTGTCTTCGGCCATTCCGCTGCCCCAGAAAAAAAAGGTGAAAATGCGTTTTGGCATCTTGCATCAAAATCAATGTGAGATGTAACACCGGAGTTATACATTTTATTATGGTTTAACCACACCAAAGTTTGTGGGGACAGATACACATCTTTAAATCTAAGCAGTGAATCATGGAGTCCTTCAAATTTACCGAATCCAGAATCTATTGGGCTCTAATCATAACGATCAAAGGAACCTGCATTTGTAAAAATGGACCTAACCAGCGGCAGTAATGGAGGCCGAAGGGGGTGTGTGAACAATGCTTCTCAAAGTACAGACATGTATTTAAATTGTCAGGAGCCAATGAGTGACACGCTTTAAAATCTGCTGATCAGCCAGGGTATGTCATGTCTGGGCATGAAGCTACAGAAACAAGTTTATGTATTTTGTGTTTATCTGTGTGGTCGACAACTGTGCAGTGTGCACTAATTTGATACTTAAATTCCCTCCCTTTGTTTATGTACACTATAACGATACAGTGCAGTTTCTTGATGAGCGTTCGCTTACCAGAACACGGTGTTCCTCTTTAGTAGTTTTACATAAAACTAAAAGGGTTACCGAATGTGCTGGCAAGTTGGCCACAGCATTGGTTCCCCATCTAATATTAATGTGACTGTAAACATTTCAATTTAATGACTGTATCGATCACCCGGGCTCGAGTGGTAGGCGGCTAGCGTGTGTGCATGAGGAGCCCACAGCTTTCCCACCACACCACCGACATTCAGTCTACTTATCGTAACGTTAACTTACCCCAAAGGATCTAAATGGTGGCTCGCTACTTACTAGAGAGCATATTGTAGTAAGACGTATATTTGCTTAATTAAAACATCTGTTACCTTTGAAAATGATTTATTAGTAGGTAAACGTTAGCATTATTACCAACCCTAATCCAGTATTATTTTGTTAACTACCTACCTTGCTAACGACGCCGCGTTAGCTGTTTATCTAGCGTTGCTAGCCAACCAAGCTTAAGCTAACGTTAGCTAATGTCAAGAAATGTTAATTTAGTACAAATATGAACAACTTACGCAGCTTTTTCCACATAGCGTGGTGGCATGCCACAAAACCTTTGCTTATAGCTGAACGCACTTCATCGTCATCTTTAGACCAAAATCCTCGCTGTTTCTTGATAAATTCCCACAGATAGTCTCGCGCAAACTGTGCTGCTTCGCGGCCTCCGTGCCCATCGAAAACAGCAAAGAAAGCAACCGAGCGGTGAGGATGGTTCTCCGTGTAGTCGACCGGTGGTGGGGTATTTTCTTGCGTTGGTGCTAATGATGGTGCAGAAGCTAACGTTACACAACTTTGGTCCTCATTTTCCACGAATGTTGTGCATGCAATTGTACTCGATACTGGTGCATTAGTGTGTGTATTGTTGTTACTACTCCACTCTGAATGTACAATTTCAGGCACAGTATCACCCAAAGAGATCACCCCTTTGGCTTCGTCTCTCTGCTCCATGCTCAGTTCAGCCTCTCCCGGCTCAGGCTCCACAACTATTTCGGTTACATCCTCCATGTATTTCCTGCCTCCTTGGTCGGTGAATACACTCACTCGCATTAACAACGCATTATCCATGTTTGTAGAAACGGGATGCCAAAAATGTGTAATATTAACACTATGTATATGCAATATTACAAGTAATTCAACTTAAGAGCAGCCAGGTCAGCTAGTGATCAATAACCCTGTACTTGTCTTTGTTTATTTTCGAGCCTTGTAGGCATGCTCAAACGGATTGACGTCAGAGCGATAGCAACTGGAGGTGGGAAAAAATATTACATACCGGATTCACTTTACACTGCGTCTTCTAGTGGTCGCACGGTGTATTTTCAATTGTATTTTTAGTAAAGCCACAATAGGCAACTTTTTTGAATTAACGGATTATCAATACATTTCTTGTGATAGCACATTGTAATGTCTATGGGAGAATGACAAAATTGCGGTTCAGATCAGTCCTCTTGAAGTCTCAACTCTAATTTTGTTTGCCACTGTAGCTTTGTGGCACAAGAAAGTGAGTCACTAAATCAGGAATAGATGCCCATACTTGGAGTATAGTCGTTGATCCTACTAGCGATATGCTGTGACCTGGAGCATTCTGCATGTCTTCTTTTCGATGGTTAGGGGAAAATAATAACATTAAGCGGGGTCAAAATCATCTTACACAGATAAACTGCCTCTAGTAACTTTAAGTAACTTTAACTAGACATTTTTGCCACACTTTGTGGATATTTGTAATCAAGGATGATATTGATATTTCATTGATATTTCTTTAGGCTACGTTTTGCATATCACATTTGAGATTGAAAGCAGATAGTAAATGAAATATGTGAATGAAAAAAAAACACAGGGAAAGGGACACATCATCTATTTGACTGCCTTTGCCAAATTGTCTGTATATGTGCATATGTATTTGTGCTACTTCTAGCCTAGAAGGCATGTACTCCGTCCTATCAATGTTTATAATCTCACATTAAAATGCAAACTACATTTGTTATTTTGTCATTTGTAGCCTGTTCTGACTGGGCGTTTTCATTAATTTTGGAGATACGGGTCACTTATATGTAAATGCCTACATTTAAACGACACTGATGTATACAAATTCACTGTATAAATAAAGGATAATAACTTGATCTGTTTCTATTCCAGGTTAATACTGTTTCTTGAGTCTGCTTGATGACTTTAATCATGTCCTCGGAAACATTATTTCAGGAAATTGAGTTTGACACAGAAAAACAAATTCAGTCGCAAACTGTATGGGCCCCTTAAATAATAGCCCATGGAGATAAATATCACAAGACAACTGCATACTAGTGCTAATTGTGTGTGATTGACCCTCCATTCTCTCAGTCAAATGCAAACACTGACAGCCATTGATTTTTCAGCCTAGCATACCTCTATGCTGTAGCCTAAGCTGAAATGTTACATTATATATTAGTTTGAAACCATGGACATTTAGGAGTAGATACTTTTTTTACTCTGGTTCTAGTGTTACGTCATTGAGTCAACGCCTCCAATTACTTTTGGGTTGGCTAGTCGAGGCAGACTAGCGACAAACCAGCAAGACTTGGAATCTATCGGAGATGCAGTCAGAGGCAGGGCAACTTGCCAGGGAGTGTTAGTACACCAAGCTTAAATAGGGTGCAATTGTTTTTCGTATAAGCTCGAAGCAAATGAATTTATGAAGCGTTGCTGAGAAAATAGTATTTGGGCCAGTTAGGTAGCTTGCTATCCACGATAACGTTAGTCGTTTGAGTTGGAGGGGGGCTGTTGCTGGGTTTTGTCAAGCCTCAAGGAAAACAACATGGCTGCTGTAGAGCTAGAATGGATCCCAGAAACACTGTACAACACTGCTATATCAGCAGTGGTAGACAACTATAGTCGATCAAGGAGGGACATACGATCCCTTCCAGAAAACATACAATTCGATGTCTACTACAAGGTAAGAACTGAGGGGAAAAAATAATATTAACCGAGCTTATCAGATAATTAACTCGCATGCTAACGTGCGTTAGCCAATGAATGTTGTTTAACGTTAGCTAAGAATAAGAGATGATGGTGAGCCAACGTTTGCTAACCCCTGGCTCAGCGTTTGTAAGCTACTCGCAGAGTTAGCTTACTTTATATAACGCTGTCTGCCACGATCACGCTGTCTACCTACGCTATGGTTAGCTAACAATCGATATGTAATGTGGATATATATATCGTTATCAGAAGTAAAAGTCGAAATACTCAGTGTTAGCAATGTACGTTAGCTAGCTGGACAGCATAAACTGCATAACGAACGTTAGCTCACTTAGCTATCGTTAACCACTATTTACAAATAGCAGGCTATTGGACAAGATAGTTAGCGTGCTGTTAACTGTAACTTTTGCTCGTGGTGAGCCGTCATAAAGTGATAATAGCTAGTACTAGCCATTTCCAATTTTCTAAGAGCTGCATGTTGTCTACGCCCCAGCTAGACAGTATAGCTAGTTAGTTAGCTATACTGTCTTGTAGCTCAACCAGGCCAGTTACTGAAAATACTGACAGTGACATCCATCTCAGCACATTTTTAGGTCAGGCCAGACATCTGCGATATCCTTTGTTTTAACTAAATGATTTGTTGACGCCTCCAAACCAAACAAATACATTTTAACAATTGGAGTAGAGCTGTATCGTATTGCAATAATATCATAGGTTTATAAGAATATGATGTTTCCAGAGGTTGCATTTTTTAAGTGGTTGCGAATGTAGCTACTACTGCAGTGGGAATTTTCTGCCACTGATCAAATCAAAGTAGGTCTGAAGTCATACAACGGCCTTATTCGCCAGGTTAAATGGAATCGGAAATTAGTTTGTATGTGTTACTATTTTGCTCACACAATACTGATATTTTATGAACGTGTGATAGGGGCTGGCGTTTTTTGTCTTGACACATAAGCATCTCAGTTTTTGGTCTCTGGAATGTTTGTCACATTCTGTTCCTTGTTTATATTTGTCTGTTCAAGAACTAAATGTAAATGTAGCCCTCTAAGTGACTTATGTTGCCATTTCAGCGTTAATAGTTTGCTTCAAAAAGGTTTGATTTTGTTAAACGTTCGGCAAGAATTACAACGTTTAGATAAGCCTACTTGGTCGTAATGTATTTGAGCGTTCTTATGTTGGTTCTCATCTGGCCAATAATCACTTGACTTGTTGTAAGCCTACACATCTAAATTGAATGGTATTCAATAAAGACTTATTATCCAAACATTTCCAGAAGAAAAATTTAGGCCAGCTTCAAAAGGTTATTAAAAAATAAATCATGAATAAAATCTGATTGGCTGTGAAAATGTAATTTGCTTGGATCATCTATCTTGCATTGCGATGACCTACTGACTGTACACCACCATTGTGTTCCCATTGAAAGGCTGTCAGTCCCATTGTGGTGTTAGTGAAAGCCCTCAACCATCTCATCCTATTTCTCTGTCTCTCTCCATACAGCTTTACCAGCAGGGCCGGCTATGCCAGTTGGGAGGGGAATTCTGTGAGCTGGAAGTCTTTGCCAAAGTTCTGCGGGCTTCAGACAAAAGGTGAAGCTTGACTGGGCTTGGTTGTAAACCAACACCGCAATGATTGACCCATTTTTGATCACAGTTAGACCAAAAGAGAACACACATGTTTGTTTATTTTTTACATTTAAATGTTATAAGTGGGTAGTGAATGAAATGCACCGCAGCCTGCAAGTAGGTCTAGTATAGCTTTTCCTAGTTGCCTATGTATTCTCCCCACTTCCATAGTGTACTTGCTGAAATGTACCTTTCATAATTCTGTAAGGATATTTGCGGTCTATTTTTAAAGAACACACGTGTTGACTGTGGATTTATTTGACAATGGAGTCACCCACACACTGATCTTTCCACTGTTGTGACTTCATATGGAGCAAGGGTGACGAGGGCCACTTCTAGTTAAGCAATCTGTGGCAGGCAGGCTGGCAGGCAGGCAGGCAGGCAGGCAGGCAGGCAGGCAGGCAGGCAGGCAGGCAGGGTTTGCGCACGATAATGAAGCTGATTTCAATTGATCAGTGCAGGAGACACAATATATTACTAGGCTATAGTTGTACTGATCTTCAAACCTTTTTACCTCCTATCTAAAGTAGTGACATGATTTAAGGGATCAAGGAATGATACTGAGGGAAGTTTCAAGTAAACTCAAATTGTTCTCTGTCGGATTTTGGAATATTTTGTCAGGTGATGTTTAAGACTGTTATTGAATATTTGTTACCTATTGCTTGTTTGATGTTATGTGAAATTATGTTATCTACAATTCTCCCATCCGTTTTGTCCCATCAGGAGTTTGACTTGATAGGCAAGCTAGCTGTAACTATTTACAATGTCTTGGGATTTATTCATTAGGTCTGTGGCCTCAACAGTCCTGTGGTCCTAATGTTACTTAACAGCACAGACTTATGACCGTTTTCTCCCTTTTCTTTGTGTACAGACACCTTCTGCATCACTGCTTCCAGGCCTTGATGGACCACGGTGTGAAGGTGGCGTCTGTCCTGGCCAACTCCTTCAGCCGCCGCTGCTCCTACATTGCAGAGTCGGACGCTCACGTCAAGGAGAAGGCCATACAGTTTGGCTTTGTGTTGGGTAAGTGAAAGTGGACATGTGTGGTTGGGCGCCATGTCTGCAGGACAAAAAAAACACAGACAGACAGACTAGACAGACAAAATATTAAAGTGAGGGGGTGGTTTATTTAGGAGCTCACAGGCTACAATAATATATGATGTAAATGAGGCTAACCGTAAGAATTTGATGTTTTTGTCTTCTAGGCGGCTTTCTTTCGGACGCCGGCTGGTATGGCGATGCAGAGAAAGTATTCCTGTCGTGTCTGCAGCTGTGCACGCTCCATGACGAGGTGCTTCACTGGTACCGAGCCGTGGAGTGCTGTGTCAGGTCAGTGTTGGCGGTTTGTCTTCTTGTCATGTCTTGTGTAACTGAACGAAACACTGCTGGTTTGCTCAATAAGCTGTCATGGTTGAATAATTATGACACGGTAAGATATTAATAATGACTCGAATTCCGTTGGTGCCATTGCAGTCCTAGCACTTCAGAATGAGTATTTTCATGAGTAAACTCTTGGCCGACTTGTTTTATCTGTGGCTCACTTGTTTCCTCAGGCTGCTTCATGTTCGCAACGGGAACTGTAAATACCACCTTGGAGAGGAGACCTTCAAGCAGGCCCAGTCCTATATGGACAAACTGGCCCAACACGGTCACCTGGCCAACAAGGCGGCGCTGTACGGCGAGCTGTGTGCCTTGCTCTTTGCAAAAAGCCACTATGACGAGGTACATTTTAATCCACCAACAAAACGCAGATTTTCTTTCAACTAACGAGCGTACTCGTCCCTTTAAACTGACGAAATAAATCTATTGACGGTGATGTTATTTGTTCTGTATTTACCACCCTGTTTGTTTGTGGGTGTTCCAGGCCTACAGGTGGTGCATAGAGGCCATGAAGGAGATCACACCAGGTCTGCCAGTCAAGGTGGTGGTGGATGTTCTCAGACAGGCCTCCAAGGTAACCCTCAACATTCAACAATGCTATTGCTGGTTTAGTTTTTGGATTCAACCAATTCGTCCTCCAAGAAAACTAAAATCTGCTTCCCATAGAATAAGGAACTCTTTGCCATCAAGTTTTTCTTGTTTTGCCATTCACCATTGAGTCGAATGTCTTGAGTGTGATTCATAAATAGCCTTTGGTTGTTTAATGAGTTGTCAAGTCTGTCCATTTAGTCTTGGAGCTAATGACAGTTGGAAAACAAAGAGACTGTGGACTCATGCAGTTTGCCTGTTTGACTGTGTGCAGGCCTGTGTGGTGAAGCGGGAGTTCAGGAAAGCAGAGCAGCTGATCAAACACGCAGTGCTTCTAGCCAGGTAGCCGGTTGTGCTGTGGATCATCATTTCAGTTTACGGTGTCCGCTGTGAAGTTGCCAGAATAAAGCTTATCTTTCTGTGTTTTGCAGGGAGCATTTTGGACACAAGCATCCTAAGTACTCTGACACCTTGCTAGACTACGGATTTTACTTACTCAACGTTGACAACATATGCCAATCAGTTGCCATTTATCAGGTGAGTCGATCAGTAAGCGAAACAGTTTGTGTTAAAAAAAATAGATAAGAATGTGTGGAAATGGCATGTCCGTTTTAGTTTGATTTCATTTTTGAAATATTCAATAATATGCATGTCTTGTCCTTGTCTCATCACGATGCTCAGTCAAAAATCAATTTGCGAAAGAAAATCGGTTAAAATAATATTGAATGTCCTCCCAGACAGCGTTGGACATTCGGCAGTCGGTCTTCGGAGGAAAGAACATCCACGTAGCGACAGCTCACGAGGACCTGGCCTACTCGTCTTACGTGCACCAGTACAGCTCTGGTAAATTCGACAACGCACTGTGAGTACCTCCTCTGAAACTATTCCTGGACTGTCTGACTCGCTAATTACATTATAGAGAGATGGGCTCCCTTTCAGTCGAAGACGGGGATTCACACTCTGTTTCTGTCGATGCACTTGGTTTATCGATGATTTGTACTACACATATATTTATAGGCTACAGGTACCAAAGACACAAGGAATCATTGTTGGCTTTTTTTATAGGGCTGACCCGAAAGCTTGGAAGCTTAATCATTGCCATAGAAATCGATTGCCACATCAGAATTTGAATGTTGTTGTTTTTTTAATCGCAAATAGCACGTAAAAATAGTAGTCCTAATCCAATATTATTCATTATGCATCAGAATAAATGTTTTGTTATTGTTCTTTGACAAGAACATTTAACCTTAGGACCTTCATGTAATCTAACCATTACCAGCAATGAAGGTTGACAGGCCTACAGCTAGACTAGCAAAGATGTTGAAGTCAAGCATCTGGAAACATTTTAAATATCTTGTGTTGTCATTTGTATAGCCTACAGAAGCTAGGTCTTTTATAAAATATGTTGGCATAGGCGATAAAGTTTTATAGGCATATGAGCAAGGCTGTTTTTATTTGATGGTGTAATTTATTTGATTACATTGTTGCATGTCGTCAACATCCCGCTAACGCCCCCGTCCCGTCCCGTCCCGTCCCCGTCCCCCGTCAAAGCTTTGCTGTAGATTACTATCGAAGCTTCAAAGCCCAAAAAATGGTATTAGGGACAGGCCTACTTTTTTATCCATAGAGAATGGTTGTCTGAAGTGAGAACATTCACGTGTACCAACAGTGGCTTGACCCATGAGATATATTTATTATGTCGCTTCATTGTTATTCAACACTGTTCAATGTTTTTCCCATTTGGACTTTGATGCAATATTTTGTTGTTTGTTTTAAGTCTGTGAAATGACTTCAGTGAGGAATTCTCTGAAGTGTTTGTGTACTCGTTAAGGTCTGGGTGGTGTCACATCGTGCTTGTCTTACCCAATATCGTTGTTTGTTTAGTTTCCATGCAGAACGGGCCATAGACATCATAACCCATATTCTCCCAGAGGATCATCTACTGCTGGCCTCCTCAAAGAGAGTCAAAGGTAAAGCCCTCTGCTTCTACCAGAGTCACGATGTTTTACCACACAACCATGGGGGGGGGGGGTAAAAAAAGACACACACTTCCTCTGCTGTTGTGTTCTGCTCGTGTAGAAAAGTTTCTGTTGGGAGTACAGTGCCTGTAGATGGATTTAAGTCACTTGCAGAGGCATTAAGCTTTTTAAACATGCTGCGTCTCTGTCCATCGTTTCCTCTCGCTCGCTCTCTCTCTGGTGTTCCCAGCTCTGATACTGGAGGAGATAGCTATTGACTGCCACAACAAGGAGACGGAGGAGCGGCTGCTGCAGGAGGCCCATGACCTGCACCTGTCCTCCCTGCAGCTGGCCAAGAAGGCCTTTGGGGAGTTCAACGTCCAGACGGCCAAGCACTACGGCAACCTGGGCCGCCTCTACCAGTCCATGAGGAAGTTCAAGGTCAGGGTCGCCGCATGCGTGTGAGAGACTTGATTCATGTGGGATGGGATGGTGCACTGTAGTGATTTATGGCATTACATTTTTATTGAAAAAATAAATATCTATGGCACAACACGGAAATGGACAAGAAAATATGTTCTATATATCAAATGTGTGTATCTGCAGCTGCATGGATCTCCACCAATATTGACTATGTTACTTTCCCCAAACATGTCTTACAGGCCTTGCTGGGAGGTGTAAATAGACTTCAGCATTTAATTGAAGGGTCAGATACATCTCAGATGTTGACGTTCGATATGACTCAGGCCAAAGAAAAGCTGATCTGCATGACTCTTATCTTGTTAGGACGCTTTCAAAAGTCTGTCGTGGGTTTTGCTCTGACCACTCCGATAAGCAGGGGCCTAACGCAGCATCACAGCTTTGAGCGTTTAACCCTCCCCGTTGCCCATTGATCGATTGGCTCCTCACTCTACTTCACGCAGGAGGCGGAGGAGATGCACATCAAGGCCATTCAGATTAAGGAGCAGCTGCTGGGTCAGGAGGACTACGAGGTGGCTCTGTCTGTGGGACACCTGGCCTCTCTCTACAACTACGACATGAACCAGTATGAAGACGCCGAGAGGCTGTACCTGAGGTCCATCGCTATCGGTGAGAAACACACATTAGGAAACGCATACGTTAAGTAGCAGTTTAATGTATTCTAGGTACAGGTTTTACAGAGGTATCATGTTCAATAACTACATTCTATACTACTGGGAGTCGCTGCAGTTTGAGTCAACACGTTTCCTCCACACAGGTAAGAAGCTGTTTGGCGAGGGCTACAGCGGATTGGAGTATGACTACCGAGGACTGATCAAGCTCTACAACTCTGTGGGCAACTACGAGAAGGTGTTCGAGTACCACAACGTTCTGTCCAACTGGAACCGGCTGAGGGACAGGCAGTTTGCGGTGGCTGACGCCCTAGAGGATGTCAACACAAGCCCCCAGCAGACCCAGGAAGTGGTGCAGGCCTTCCTATTGGCTCAAAGCCTGGGTCCTCCGGGGCGTCGACCTCGCCAAACCACCACCAATCAACCATGCCTGGGCTGATTGGTCGGGGCTGCGACTGAAGAGACATACATAAGACTTCTACATGCAACTTTTGGATCCACACACACACACACACAGACAATGTTAAGCTATACATGGACACAGTGCAGTGTCACTTGCTGCCATTACCAGTAACACAGCAAGTCTCATTCAGCCTCCATATGTCCTGCAAAACCCTGATGTGACCACATTTACACACACACACACACACACTTTCGACATGTATTATAGGCACCAGAAAAGACTGGATCACTCATCCGGTCCCTAGCCACACATCAGAGACCATTGACTGAACTCCAGAGGCTTAAGGGTTGGACTATTTATTACATTATTTCTTTGACAGAGAAACAGAGGCGAAAAAAGAGGGAAAAGATAAAGAAGACATCCTCAGACTCCAGGTGGACATCTTCCTTGCGGTCTGACTCGTTTTCACTTTTGTTCCAGTTATGATTTCAATGTTACATTTTTTATTATTATTATCTGTAACAATGTAGCTCTGAATGCCATGAGAATCCACTGTCTTTCTCAGCTCAAACTTAAGTTTTAGTTTAAGTTTGGCATGGAAGGACCTTATGTGCTTATGCCGCAACCCGCCACATCCTCACTGCAGCATCTGGGTCTGTCCAGACACCTTTACTAAATCTTTCTATTCATATTCTCACAGAGGGGGGACAATGGAAGACAACTTCCATGTTTTTTGTCACTTGTACAGTAGATCAATTCACTGCTTTGTCAGAATATAAGATTGCTTTTTCAGTCAAAGAATGGTGCCCGAGTCACACTAGAAATAATTAGGGTTCCTCCAATATCTCCATCTGAACTTTGAAGAAATCAAATATTAGCCTTGTTTTGGACCATAGTGGAGAAATATTTTAATCAGTGGATTGATTGTATTGGACCAGTGGATATATAGTTACTGCATACTGGTTTTTGAGTTCTTGTTTTTATTTCATTCTTTGGTTAATTTCGTATTACTTTAGTATTACTGACATAGCTTAATTTAAAATGCCAATAATTTATATGCAAGGTGTGTGCGATGTATCTTTTATGGTTGCAGATTTGAGTGAGCCAAAATTAACCAAGCAATTTGGGAGTGCCCAAATATTTGATCATTAGATGACTTAACCATCAGGCGAGAACGCATGTGTAGAGATGGGAGCCCTGACACACAGGGGCCTGTCATTTTAATCTGACAAACTGGGAGAACTCGGTGTGCATAGAAGATTTTTGGGTTCCTAAGGGCTCTATTGATGACTACTAGCCTTATACCAGCCTGCCGTGTTCTGTGAGCAAACCCATGCTTTTTAAGTGCTACATTATTTCAACGAAAATGGCACTAAAAATGGGACCAACTATGTATGCCGAGTATACATGTGTAGCCAATAAGTAATATGAGCATTCCACCTTGTCATACCCTGTAACATTCAAAACTCCTGAAGCTACGGAAGCAAGTCTCTTATTAAACATCACTAAACATTAGGTAGTAAACATTTGAAGCAGTTTAAAAGGCATCTCTCCAAAGCTGCAGTGCTTTTGGTATTCATTGATAAACACCTTTGTGGTTAACTGTGAAGTAAGTATGTGTTGATTTGTTTTTCTGAGAAGAAGAAAAAAAAAAGCTTTGCCTTGCTCTCGCCTCAGTGCTGAGGGACAATTTGCTGGGTTCATTTGAAGCTCAGTGACTGTTAGATGTCCCCTTTTGCTGTTGTGTGTTTTTGTCTTTTGCGATGCTAAGTGCTCTCGACCTTTCTTGGTCCAGGCCCTTGCTGAAGTCCAAGCCTTAGACCTTAAAGGACGCTCAGCTCTATAGCAGTGCTCTGGCTTCCATAAGCACTCTGCTCCACATTGCTTTCCCTTTTGGCCTCCACGCCCATACTCTTTAACAAACCCACAAACTGCAACACTACAAGCACTGGCGTACTGGCACGTTTGACTGCTAGAGTGAACCTACCCAGGAAGTGATGTGCTGCAGGGGGGGTCTCCCTCATGTAATGAACACTTCAGGGTCACTCGCTGTCCTCGTGTTACTCACTTGACCAATCTACAGAGGACTCTACAGTTGCAGAATGTTGCTCCCTAGCAACCCCGGACATGAATGTTACCTATGGAATGTAACAAGGGGGGAAGTGACCTTAACAGGTGGACTGAGTGCACGTGACTAAAGCTGGCAGACCACAATGTGAACTGCTGTGGTAAAAACACAATATGGACAGGTAGAGGAACGTGATCATGGGTAAAGGCATGGTGGGAATGCCTTGCTAGACCAGACAAAGATGGACAAGCGGAAGATGCTAAATAAAGCTGTGATCTCTCGAAACAGTGCATGCGTTGTCTTTGGAAGTACTCATCTATTTTCCCTGTTTTTGTTTCTCCATGTAGCTGTTTAATAAAAAGAAATTCACTTTCTTTTCCCAAGTTGTCAAATGTTCACCACATTATTTTTCTCATTCCCATTTAAAAATGGTTGGTTCATTTTATCATGACTCCTGTGTTTTCCCTGGTTCTGAAATGTGAGGAAAACCTCTAGGAAATGTTTTGGATTGCTTTCCTCCTATGGTTTAAATGGGTTTGTGTAGGAAGAGGTTCAGAGAGCAGGCAGTGGGACCTATGGGCAATTCAGTTTGTTGGTTGGTGGATGTCAAATTCCACTTTACCAGTAGAGAAAATAAGTGGGTTTTGATATATTTGATCAATCTTGTCTATTATTGCAGATGTGTGTAGAAAGGATCCTTGCAAATGTACATTAAACAGTATTTACAGTCTTCCTGTGTTGTCATTACTGTGGATGCTAACTGATAACTTTTTAAAACAAAGCTAACATAATACAACAGAATGAAAAACTTGTGAACTGTGGCAGGATTGTTTTTCATGTTTTGTTTTTTTTTTGGGTCAAATGGGCATAAATAAGGTACATATTTGTTGTCAGCGATTAAAAGGTTTTAAATATGTTTCTGGAGATTTTAAATTTAAGCTTAAAGAGGTTCTATGTTACATTGATGACCAACGATTAAGGCTGCGTTTTCTGCCCATTCATTTCTGCCACCTTTATATTTATCTCCAATTATGGAAACCAAAGGAAGGAAAAATAGTGACCTATTCATAAATATGCATAAACATCTCAAACTTATAAATAGTGTATAAATTATAACATCTATAATTTTATACAATGCTTTCTCGTTTCTAAAGGTCAGTGTTTTACTTCTTTGTCCCTTCGTCCTTGTCTTTGGTAAGATATTCAACATGTGTCCATATGCACCAAATCTAGCAGAAAATAAACAGATGTCATAAGTTGCCATAAAATTAAATCACTAAAAACCACGTCCACAAAATAAACTTTTGCCTGAGCATATGACTTAGGGACTGCTTACCTCTGCTGAAAGGGCCAGCAACCTACCAAATGACAAAATGAGAATTGCAAGCGTTGGAAGAATAGGGTCTGTATAGATACCCCATCGCCACACGTACAGACCCAGGGGGAGACCATGCAAACCCCCAATCAGCAATGCTCCTTGAGGGGTCCTGAAACCTGGAAGGATCAAGTGAGACACGTTTTACAAACAAGAATCTTGACTCAAAAACAACTTTTCTATTCCAACAGCGATGTTTGTGGGGTTTCCACCATTTGCCATGAGGACTTGGATCCAGTGTGGGCTGTGAGTGAAGCTGCTCTTCCATTGGCTACCTCTGGTGTTGTGGTTACACACAAACACACACCACTCCACAGCAGAAACCAGCCAACCCCACTAAAGAAAAGATAAAAGTTGTTTAGTTTCAGTTGTGATATAAATTGTTTGTGACTTGCAAAGTGTATTATTATACATGTTATAACAGAGCAGTTCACTAGTATAAAGTTTAGCTTTTAACTATCTATTTGTGCCAACTGATCATTGTACCTCAAAAAGCAGGCTCCATAGCATGCCTCTGCCTAGGTTGTCTATTACCACGTCCAGCCAGGCCCCAAACTCGGAGGTCTGACCCAGTTTCCTTGCCACCCAGCCATCCAGCCCTGTGGAAAGCAAAAAAACAGATCATCCAAATCAACTCACACAAAAATAATGTCACTCACTCTATCAAATGCATTGGTCTATATTTTGATAAACCTTCAACACCTTACCGTCCAGTACTATGAAGGTAAAGTAGAGAGGGACAAAGACAGGGGGTGTACTGAAGGCTACCCAGGCCAAAAGTATTAGGGCAATCCTAATGTAACCTGTCAGAGAGAGACACAGAGAGAGGCGGAGATTGAAGAGACTTTATGACATTTGGCCATGTTACAGCAAAATAAGAAAATCCACCATATACTTTACCAATTATATTTGGCCAGTATGCCAGTACTTCTTTTCCCATTTCAGTTATCCATTAATCCAAATCCCAGCACCCTGTTATAAAGACAAAGCCAGTGCGTGACTCATTCCCGGAAGAAGTAGTAATAGTGATAGAACCTGCCAGCGACTCACCTCACGCTAGTTGCCAACGTATTAACTCAAAAACATAAACGTAGGCTACAATGATGCCTATGAACGACACGCGATGCCAAGGCTAGGCTAACTACGCATTGTAACAGTGTGTGACTGTCAGTACACCATGCGTCAGCTCCCTCATGCACGGCAGATGGCCAACTAACTACAACCTGCATGTAAAGGAACGATTGAGTGACGTAGGCGATTAATACTGCAGTATGCAGAGATTCTTTATACTTTAACTGTCATCAGTACCGTTTCCTTCAAATGATTAAAGCCAGTGTATTACTAATGTATAATTGTAAGCAGGTTTCTTTATCATAAGTTTGTCTTATGACACAATAGGTGTTTCCCTCAAAAATTTCAAGAAACATAAGCCTAGGCTACCTCGTTGACTGATATAACTGTAGAAAATGTCCTAAATAATTTGCAATATTCAACGTTATATAATTGCCTATACCATATCTACTTCTGACATCAAACGTTGAGGTATTTTCTCTTTATACAATTATTATTGTCGGATCTGATATTTATCACTGCTTCTTGTGCCTACAACTTCACATTTTACAGTAACGGTGAGTAACCACTGGGTGTCGCTACAACACACATCGAGGAAGCCTATTGACGTTTGACATGGTCAATGAATATGGAGGACCAAAGCTGCCAAAATTAAAAATAAATCCATAAATAAATGACTCAAAAATTAAATAAAATGCCATGGATTGTATTTTCCTTTGTATTATAGCCCCTATTATTTACTTTCCTATTTACATTTCTTTACTGCTTTTTACATTTTCTTTTACATTTGCTTTGCATTTCCCCTCCTATGTACTTACAATTTCCTTTTTTATTTCGGTATTGCTGTCTTTAAACATTTCTTCAAAAGCTGTTTTTTTATTTCCTTTTGGCATTTCCTTTTACATTTCTGTACGCATTTCTTCTTCATTATGCAAGTGAGTAGACGGTGCATTCATTTTTCAGTCTTATCAATCAAGCTAGGAAAAGGCACTATGGGTACTGGCTAGGCAGGTTAAACAACGAACTCACCCTTTAATTTTATATTTATTCATTTGTATTTATTCATAAACGTTTACTAAACAAAAATTCGGAAGATAAGACTGTTTCAGTACTTGGTTTAAAAAAAGTACTGATGTCGATCAACCAATAGGCGAAAAGTTGACCCCGTGACACATTTTGTGACAGCCCTATCATTTGCATAATGAAGAAGAAATGCATACAGAAATGTAAAAGGAAATGCCCAAAGGAAATGCCAAAAGGAAATGTAAAAACCAACTTCTGAATAAATGTTTAAAGAGAGTAATACCGAAGTAAAAAAGTAAATTGGAAGTACATAGGATGGGAAATGCAAAGCAAATGTACAAGGAAATAAAAAGCAATAAAGAAATGTAAATAGGAAAGTAAATTATGGGGGCTGTAATACAAAGGAAAATA
>JAVQIZ010208215.1:0-7500 GCA_036023535.2 Galaxias brevipinnis
GTCCTGGCTCACTAGTCCAGACTGTCAGTGATCCTGTCCTGGTTCACTAGTCCAGACTGTGTCAATAATCCTGTCCTGGTTCACTAGTCCAGGCTGTGTCAGTAATCCTGTCCTGGTTCACTAGTCCAGGCTGTGTCAGTAATCCCCTGGTTCACTAGTCCAGACTGTGTCAATAATCCTGTCTTGAACTGTGTCAGTAATCCTCTCCTGGTTCACTAGTCCAGGCTCTGTCAGTAATCCTGTCCTGGTTCAGTAGTCCAGACTGTGTCAGTAATCCTGTCCTGGTTCACTAGTCCAGACTGTGTCAGTAATCCTTTCCTGGTTCACTTGTCCACGAGAACAAGAGGGACTAGAAGGCCGGGGGGTTAGACAGACTGACAGAAAAAGCATTATATTATTATTATTATAAGATCAAATGTCGTGAAGTGTATATATAGTTGTGATATGTAGATATAAAACAGCGAGGGTGTCAGACATGTCAGGGCAGCAGCAGCAGCAGCAGTAGTAGAGGACAGTGTGACAGAAAAAGCATTGTTATCATAAGGTCAAAGGTAGTTGTGATATGGAGATATTTAACAGTGCGGGTCAGAAGCAGTAGCAGCAGTACGAGGACAGTGTGACAGCTAAGGAGGTTTCCCTGCAGACACAGCTCCACTCTGTCTGACTGAGCCAGCTGGGACAAGAGCAGAGATGGTGTGTGTGGGTGTGTGGGTGTGGGTTTGGTTGTGTGTGTGTGTGTGTGTGTGTGTGTGTGTGTGTGTGTGTGTGATGGGACCAGAGGTGACCTGTGGTAGACACACACACACACACACACACACACAGGCCGATGTATTTTGTGACAGTGAGAGTCTGTGAGATACACGTTTCCATATGTGTCTGTCTCTCACAGACCAGCCTCCTCTCTGGTGCTCTCTCTCTTTTTCTTTCGTTCCTTTTTTTCCCTCTGTCTCCCTCTCCCCATCAGTAAACTCTCCTTCTGTCTCTCTCTCTCTCTCTCTCTCTCTCTCTCTCTCTCTCTGTTCTCAATTTCAATTCAATTCAATTCAATTCAATGGTGCTCTATTGGCATGAAAATACAAAGTAAACATTGCCAAAGCATACATACATTTTAAAAACAAATATAATAACAGTATTGATTATTATGAACATAAAAATAACATTATTTGTAGTTCACTCAAGAAGTGTCTCTTGTCTGGTGGTGTGGCAAGATGTGACAGAGTCCTGCCATTATGGCACACTCACCTATTTCACCCAGAAGGTATTCAGGTTTTTGTAAATCAGTACTAGCGTAAAAGTTTGAACATATTGTTTGAAATTTAGGGAAGAAGGCTTCTCGAATGAGTTTGTATATATCATAGTTTTAAAGGAAGTGAAGCTCTGTCTCCACCTCACCCTGGGAGCAAAGTGAGCACAGTCTGTCCTCCCTGGGCAGCCAGGTCTACCTGTGATGGCCTCTTTCAATGGCCAGGCTGTGCTCACTGTAGCCAGGTCTGCCTGTGATGGCCTCTTTCAATGGCCAGGCTGTGCTCACTGTAGCCAGGTCTGCCTGTGACGGCCTCTCTCAATGGCCAGGCTGTGCTCACTGAGACTGTACCTTGTCAATGATTTCCTCAGTTTTCTGCCAGTCACAGAGGTCAAGTAGTCTGCCACTATGTACTGTCTGTTTAGTGCCAAATAGAAATCAAGTTTTACTTTGGGATTTTGTTGATTCTTTCCAATCTGATATGTCATTTTCTTTTTGTTTCTTCATAATTTGGTTGGGACAGATTGTCTGAGGATAGTCCTGAGGTGTAGTTGTATTGGGTGAATTTATCCCCTGGACCAGCTGGATGAGAGGTCCATTTTTATTGCTCAACTCTTGGCATTTAAGGGCATTATAATGGTAGGAGTTGGGGTTACTATTTTTTAAATGATTATAACATTTGACGGCTCATTTCTGGATTTTAACAATAAGGGGGAATTGGCCTAATTCTGCCCTACATGCATTGTTTGGGGTAATTCTTTGTACACCAAGGATAGATTTACAAACTTCTGCATGTAGGGTCTCAATTGGATACTTTCCCATGTTTTAAAATTTTGTTTGGTGAGTGGACCCCATACTTCACAACCATACAGAGCAATTGGTTAAATTATTGGTATATCGAATTGTATTCTTTTGATTGCAAAAAAGCCCTTCTTGCCTTTTCTCTCAATATCTCCACAGCTTTATTTAAGTTACCCATTGAACTAATATTCATGCCGAGGTAATTATAATTTTTTGTGTGCGGGACGATAATGTTGTCAAGTTTAAAATGACTTTCCTGGGACTTGGACCTTTTCTGGAAAATCATCACCTTGTTTTTTTTTTAAGTTAACTTTCAGAGTCCATGTTATGCTATCTCTCTCTCTATGTCTCTCTCTTTGTCTCTCTCTCTATGTCTCTCTCTCTCTCTCTCTCTCTCTCTCTCTCTCTATGTCTCTCTCTCTATGTCCCTGTCTCTCTATCTCACTTCCTACATTGTTCTTTGTTTACTCTTGAAAGGTTTCATTGTGCTTCAGTGATAATCCTTTTTTCTTTCTAAGTGATGCGTGAGTGCTCTCTCTGTACAGTCCCCTCTCCTGATCGCCAAGGTAACTCCGAGGTCGCCATGGACCCCAGGGCGAGATCACACGCTAGCCACAGCGAGCGACCCCACGTCACCGTGGGAGACGTTTGTACCTGTGACAATGCATAGAGAGACCACACGCTGGTATTCCTGATCTATAGATATTAGCGTCGTGTGTGTGTGTGTGTGTGTGTGTGTGTGTGTGTGAGTGTGTGTGTGTGTGTGTGTGTGTGAGTGCGTCAGTTCCTCAGTGTGCTTGCTTGTGTGTGTCTTTTTCAAAGACCTGTTTCTTTACCTTGCTTTGGTGTGTGTGTGTGTGTGTTTGTGGGGTGTGTGCATTAAAGAGAGTGACACCCCCCCCCTCTCCCCCCTCTCTCTCTCATTAGCAGAGTATCTGGGTATCAGAACTGCCAGGGAGTGACAGAGCGGTCTACAGGAACAGGTGCTGCAGGCGAGGAGCAAACACTCCCTCCCCTCTCTCATCACACTAGGTGTCTGTTCTGCACCCTGGCTCTGTCTACTGTCACATGCTATAGAAATCACACACACACACACACACACACACACACGTACAAAGTCACCATGTTGTCAGTTGGTCACCCAGAATAAGGCTTGTTTGTTTGTCAGCTCAGGTAGTGATGCTCGTTCCGTGTGTGTGTGTGTGTGTGTGTGTGTGTGTGTGTGTGTGCACGCTTGCGTGTGTGTATCAATGCAGTGTCCATGAGCGTGTGTGTGAGTGTGTTGGTCTCAGCACTCTGCAACGCAATGTTTATGCTTGTGTGTGTGTGTTTGTGTGTTTTTGTGTTCGTCTCAGCATTGTGTGTGTGTGTGTGTGTGTGTGTGTGTGTGTGTGTGTGTGTGTGTGTGTGTGAGTCCACTGTGGTCCACTGATGGAGACAACCTGGCAGCTCATCCCGCAGGCTCTCCTGTCCTCTTCTCTCTCTCCTTATCTCTCTCCCTCCCCCTTTCCTCTCTCTTTTTACATCTCTCACCCTTCCCTCTCTCTCTCCCTCTCTCCCCTTCACCCGTTCCTCTTTCTCTCCCTCTCTCCCCTTCACCCGTTCCTCTCAGAGAGAGAGAGAGAGAGAGTGTGATTAGCAGCAGGACACATGGCACGCTGAGCTGAGCCGAGGAAGAGGAAGAGAGAGAGAGGGAGGCTGGAGGAATCATTAATTACTGCTGCCGCCGCGCCGGCGAGGCTGATGAAGTAAATGTGAGATAGTGTAACACGCAGGATTTAGTGAAGTGGACAACAGAGCAAGATTAATGGTGGGGCCGGGCTGATGGGAGATGAAGTCACAGCTTCTCTTTGTAATTAGTTTCCAAGTGGAAACAGCCCTCGTGATTGTGCAGTATTTCTCACAGCTGATGTTGGTGGGTTTTTTTTGTATTCTTAGTAATTTTTTGGGTGTTAATATATTAACAAACCTGCTGAGAGCTTTTCTTTGAATCGCAATCCTTTTTCTTTGTATTTTGTTTTACAGTGTAGAATCTGCAATTTCGTTAGTACAACATACCATTGTGGGTAGATGTTTCTAACAAAGTTTATAGATATATAGGCCTTATCTATGTCTATATATTGGTCTTATCTTATATAGGTCTAGATAGAATAGCTGTGGATGGTCCTTATGAAACCTCATTAAGGTTAATATCAATGTGTTTTCTCTCCAGTAGAGGTCACTGCCTCCTCTGCTGTGGCAACAGTTCATTTTTCTCTCTAATAAGGAAGTGCGCCCTGTCTCGTTATAGAAAATGCTACATTTTCCAAATTATCTGCTTTCTAATTCCATTAAAAGAACATTCATAAAGGAGATTTTCTGTACTATTGAAACGTATGCAGATGTAATTGAGGGGGGGGGAGGGGGGGGCTGTTGTAATTGCATTCCAGTGAGGTAGATAAGAGCCTTCTCTAACAGGCTTCACTTAAGCCTCGTCTTAGACGACGACGGTTCCAGCAATTAGGCCTTCTTTTCATTTCCCAAATGACTCGCAAGAAAACTTGCGGAGATTATAATTGCTTTTAGCCACGCATATCTAATTTGTGTCTTTTTAAGTGTTAATTAGTAAGCGATTTGAGCTGACGTCTTCATGTAGTTCTTTGCTCTGCTGAAATATTTTGTTGTTGGCGGCTGGCTAATGATTTTCTGAGCGTTTCGGAGGCTGTGTGTGAAAGGAGGAAACTGGTTTTGCACGTGACAACACTTTCATTAGCACCCACACATTTAAGAGAAAATAAAATAAAATCTTGAGAGGCTTCAGCAGTTATTAGGAATTCTGGGTGTTTTGTGTGTACGTTGTGTGTGTGAGAGTGCACAAGTGTTTGTGTGAGTTTGTAGTGTATTTTTTTCCTCACCCAGATACATGTGAGGAGATATTGTTGTGAGAGAGAGAGAGAAAGAGAGAGACAGACAGACAGAAAGAGAGAGAGAGAGAGTGTGAGAGAGCCAGCTCCAAATAGAGGTGGAATTAATGAAGACAACATGTCGCCTATTTTGGGCGGTGGAGTAGGGGACAGGAAATGAAGCTCCGCTCGTCTGGGCGACTGCCGCCCATGTTCCGGGATGTCACTGTCCTGTCACAGCCGCCTGTAAAAGTGGCAGACAGTGATACATGCTCTCCTAGATAACACCCCATTCCCCCATCCATCATCACACACACACACACACACACACACAGTCACTCTCTACCTAACACACACTCACACACACATACACAGTCACTCTCTACCTAACACACACACTCACACACACAGTCACTCTCTACCTAACACACACACACACACAGTCACTCTCCCTCACTACCTAACACACACACACACACACACACACACACACACAGTGTCACTCTCACTGTCTACCTAATACACACATGCACAGTCACTCTTACTCTCTACCTAACACACACACACAGTCACTCTCACTCTCTACCTAACATACACACACACACACATGTCGGCTGCGTTTGTTTATTTATATATTTTTGTCAGGTGTTGGGTCTGAATGTCTTTGTAGGTGGCGTGTGATATGTGACATTTTTGGCGGAACTTGTCGATCTCCTACCCTAGATATAAAAAAAGAGAAAGGGAGACTGGAGAAAGGTGTTTGGATGGTTGGAAGACAGAGCTTCCTGTTCTAGTCCGGCCCATTGTGTTCCTTTTTGGAATGTCGGGATGTGAAGAGGGAAAGTGTGTTCTGATGATCTTACAGCATCACCCAGTGGGCTACTTTGGAAGTGCAGCTGTGTGGTGTGTTCAGAGATTTAGGTTCTGATGCAGCCACATAACATTTCTATAATATAAACTCAGGTTCTCTCCTCATTTATCTTTCATTATAGGCTTACTTTTTTTTTTTTAAAAGAGAAATGATTATTTACCTTTTTTATTTTATTTTTGTTTGCACTGAAATTAAGGATTGTTATTTGACTTTTCACTTCTTCTGCAGCTTATATCGTACCTGCAACGGAAACTGAACTTCAAGTTGCTAGAGGCAGTTTATCTGTAGGAGGTGATTTTGGCGACCTCTAATGTTTGTTTACTGTAATTATTTTCCCTTGACGTTGCAAATAAGACATGCTGAATGCTCAGGGTCACTGCTTGTCGCTAGCATGATCAACGACTACACTCCAAGTATGGGCATCTCTTCCTGATTAAGTGGCACACTTCCTTGTGCCATAAAGGAATGTGTAAGAGTTTTGCGGGAGATCGTATCTGGTGGCAGACAAAATGTGTGTTAAATTTGGAGACTTCAAGAATCTGTTCTGAAGCGCATTTTTTTCATTTTCCCATAGACGTGCTATCTGAAGAAACGTATTGATAATCCGTTAATATAAAAAAAGTTGCCCATAGTTGCTTTAAATAACCCTGCAGAGCCTATTTAGAAAGAGGCCTCAGATTAAGGGATCAAGCTTCCCTCAACTTGTCTAGTCTACAATGTCTTATGGATGCCTTTTCTTGTATTGAGTTCTATTTTCTTTTTGAACAATTTGATATGTTCTTAGTTTGAGCCCTGTCCAGTTCCTGGATGGTCCTTTTGTGAACACTAAGCGCTTGGGTCATGATCCTCCACAAGGGGGTAGTGTTTGCCCAACTATCCAATTTGTCCCAGTGGTGACCAGCTAATCCCTCTGCTGTCAGGCATGTGTCTAAAAGGCTTGGTTAGGGTTAAGTGCTCATAGCCTATCCCCACTTTGTAAAAATAGTTACCTATCCGCCTAATGTAACTTCACTTTGGAATATTTTGTAGTATGATTTCTTTTTATAATTGTTGTTCGTTCTTGTAGTGTTTTCTTTTAAATAATCAGTCATGTGACCAGGAACCCAGTTTAATTGAAATCCAGTGTGAACTATTGAAATAATGTGTTTTTTTTACATGTATTTTATTGATTTGATTGTTTATTAGGCTCCATTACCTGGACAGCTCTTTACTTTGTTATCGCTATGTTCTTCTCTCTCTTTCGTTGCAGTTTGACTACAACTTCAACGCAGAGTGCTGCCTCTTATCGCTCCCCATAGCACCCTCCTTCAAATAGCCCCGAAGAGACGGAATCTACCACGGACATGGTCTCAAAGAGGGCCAAGTCCTTCAGGAACATAGTCCCTAGAATCCAGAGGACTGTAGAATGTTCCACTTCAAGATTCAGAACGCTGCAGTGTCGTTGGTTATTCTGCTGGGCCTATGGGATACATGACTGACAGTAACATTTTTAGTTTCAAATTCATCAATTGTCAAAACAAAAATATTTTGTTTAACGTTTATAATTTCTTTCTTTTAAAGGAGACAAGCTTTTTTTAATTCAGGAAAAATATATAAATGTTATTATCCTAGAAATACTCTGTTTGTTGTCTGATTTGTTTTTCTGAAAGCAATCTAAAAGATATCAGTGTTGTTGTGGAGTGGCTATGCTATTGTTATTAAAT
>JAVQIZ010208238.1:0-10463 GCA_036023535.2 Galaxias brevipinnis
ATCACAAAGAAATGTCGAAACATCCATCCATCCATCCATCCATCCATCCATTAGCTATATCGCTTATCCTATGCAGGGTCGCGGGTGGGGGGGGGGGCGCGGGAGCCTATCCCAGCCAACCCAGGGCGAGAAGCGGGGTACACCCTGGACAGGTCGCCAGTCTATCACAGGGCCGACACATAGGGACAGACAACAACTCACACCCACATTCACGCCTACGGACAATTTAGAGTTACCAATTAACCTGCATGTTTTTGGACTGTGGGAGGAAACCGGAGTCCCCGGAGGACACCCACGCAAACACAGGGAGAACACGGGGAGTGCTACCCACTGAGCCATCGTGCTGCCCTAAACATAAAAACATAAAAATATAAAATGATAAAGAAATGTCAAAACATAAAAATATAGAATGGCAAAGAAAGCACCGTTAAAAACTGCGCTAAAGGTAAAAGGCTAAAACACACATTACCAAACTGTATCAATGCCCTACCAAACCCTACCAATGCCCTACCAAACCCTACCAATGCCCTACCAATGCCCTACCAAACCCTACCAAACCCTACCAAACCCTACCAATGCTCTACCAAACCCTACCAAACCCTACCAATGCCCTACCAAACCCAACTAATGCCTTACCAATGCCCTACTAAACCCTACCAATCACGATTCCATTGGAAGGTCTTCTGCCATGCTCAGTCTGACCAGAATGAAAAGACACTCAAAATGGAGGCAATGGACATATGGAGACCTCAGGTCGAATCCTGCCAAGTGAAAATCCTCTTATACCTCTTTGATTGGTTATGTCTTATTGTGCACACCTCTGTGTTTGATTAGGTCCTATTGTGAAGGCCTCTGTGATTGGTTAGGTCCTACTGTGTAGGCCTCTGTGATTGGTTATGTCCCATTGTGTAGGCCTCTGTGATTGGTTTGGCCCCATTCTGTAGGCCTCTGTGATTGGTTATATCCCATTGTGTAGGCCTCTGTGATTGGTTTGGCCCCATTGTGTAGGCCTCTGTGATTGGTTGAGTCCCATTCCGTGGGCCTCTCTGGTTGTCTGAGTCCCATTCCGTAGGCCTCTGTGGTTGGTTGAGTCCCATTCCGTAGGCCTCTTTGAACTTTTGACCTTTGCGTCACTCTTTTTCAGCCATGGTCTAGAACCTCAACCGTCTTCACATGAATTACACAAAGACAGTCAAACTTTTAATAGTTTAACACCATCAATAAATACAAAAATAATGTATTAACAACAAACCCCTGAAAGTAGCATTAACAAGGTCAGGTTTTTGGGGAGGGTTGAGGGTTTTGAGAAATAAAACTATATTTAGAAGTGTTGTGTAAGAAAGTGAGGTTCCTGTAAACGAGGTCACAACAGGAAAACAATAGACTGGTGTTCTGTACGCCATCACGTTTGCCTCCAAAGCGTCAGTGGACATGTTTCGAGGCCATGAATTAAGGTTTTGCAAACAAACAATGGTTTACCCTGCCTGACCTTCTGAGCTGGGGTACCTGACGTGGAAACAATGGTTTACCCTGCTTGACCCTCTGAGATGGCGTTTCAGTGGGGTACCTGACGTAGAAACAGAGGAGAGAGAAAGGCCTGCCTGTTTAACCCACAACCTCAGTTTTGCAGATCAGCAGCTCCTATGAGCATGACAGCTGCAGTGATGAGGTGAGAGGAGGTGACCAAGGCATCTCAGGAGATAAGAGAACACCTGCTTTCTCTCCAGAACCCACGAGCCCGACCCAAATCGCAAGTATTAAGTATCCACCACGCTGATCACATTGGAATATTTAATAGTTGAATACATGTGTGTCTGTGGATGGCTGTGCATGCTCGATGCCCACGTTTACAAATATAAGCATGCGAGTGCAGTGTTTATTTGTACTGTCTCACCTCCATTGTGCTGAAGGGAATGCAGTCGACGTGACACCACTGAGTGCATTACAGTACAATAACTGTGGCCACTTTGAAATATTTTTCTATTTGTGTTTTTGGAATTGCTCTTTCCGTCCTTGTGTTTGCCAGTAAGCGAGGTAAAACCCAATCTAGTCGCAGGTGCACAGAATGTCGAACAATGAACAGACAAACAAAAGACACCCACTTTTCTTTCAGTTAACCCTCCATCGACATACATTACTACTGGGGGGGAAGTTTCAAACAAATATTCTAAGGTCAAAAAAAAAGTAATCGACTGCAAGGACAAGCGGTGATTGAACGAGGTGTCTGAGGTGAAATGCTAAATTGATTTGACAGTCTTTTTATGCGTATGTGTGTGCATGTGTGTGTGTGTGTGTGTGTGTGTGTGTGTGGGAGCGTTAACCCTGAATGGTTGCTTTGGTCATCAGGGTACACAGAATGCAGGAATCCTCAGACTGATGCCTTTTCTCACCAGCGGTACAGCAAGTTTACTTTCCCAACTAAAGGAAGTTTGGCGAGACAGCAGGCCTTTCTTCTCCTCCCTCCTTCATAGATTCATCTCATCTGTAAGATACTAAAACACGTTTCCATTTGTTAGATAAAAAGTATGGATTAAGGGAGATATGTTGAGGTGCACTGTGGTGAATATCCTGTTTCTCCTGCTGCCACAGACTGTGGGAGGGAACGCTCCACGGAAAAAGGAGTATCCGCAGCTCTTCATTGTAAACGCATTAGTTTATGTGTGTATGCGTGTGTGTATGTGTGTGTGTACTGTGCGTATGTGTTTATGTGTATACACGTACTATGTGTGCATCCATGCATGCCCTGTGTATGCGTGATCTGTGTGTGTGAGAGTGTGAGTGTGCGTGGTCTGTGTGTGTGTGTGTGTGTGTGTGTGTGAGAGTTCCAAAGATAGTGTTGTTGGCAGCATAGGAACACAGAGGAGTCACTCCCACACTCTCTGTCTGGATAAGAGAGGAAGACTCAGACCTGATCCAGTCCTCCCAGTCTCCCATAGACCCTCACTCTACCATCCCCACAGCTGACCAGCAAATAATACAATCTGTGTGTGTGGGCGTGTGTGTGTGTCAGGGTGTGTATGTGTGTGTGTGTGTGTGTGTGTGTGTGCATGTGTGTGGTTTTTTCTGTGTGTGTGTCTGTGTGTGTGAGTGTGTGTCTGCGTGTGTTTGTGTGTGTGTGTGTGTGTGTCTGTGTGTGTGTGTCTGTGTGTGTGTGTGTGTGTGTGTGTGTGTGTGTGTGTGTGTGTGTGTTTGTGTGTGTGTGTGTGTGTGTGTGTGTGTGTGTGTGTGTGTGTGTGTGTGTGTGTGTGTGTGTGTGTGTGTGTGTGTAGACAAAAGGATGCATGTATTTATTTGCATGTGCATGATGGATGATTTACCCTATGCACTCACTGGCATATTCACACAAACACACGCACGCATACACAAATAATTAAGCTCCCTTGAATTATGCCATATATATATACATACAGTATATATATATATCTATATATATATAGATATATATATAGATATAAATATATATAAACAGTATATATATATACACATACAGTGTACAATAAAATGCATATGATGCAGACAGAAAAGAAATAATTACATCTTTCTGTGTTTTTAGTTACAGTACAGGTATGAAAACCACTGTTAAACTTTTCAAGTTCACTTTATCTAACCTCCTTTTGCTATCACAGCTTTTTGATCCTGATATTGTTAGATGGATTGTTTTGGTTGTATGAGGACATAACTGCCATGGGAAATACTTTAGCCTCGGCAGCCAGTTTCCACTGCAGCTCTGAGTAGTGGAACATATTAATTCCTTACAGGACTTTCCAGGATTGGCTGCAAGTTGGTAGGAGAGTGTCCATTCTGTTTGGTTTGTTCCTCCCCCTCTCCGAGGGAAGACGGAAAAGAAGAAAGGTAGAATAGAAAAGAAATACAGCTGGACTCTCCCCATGGTAAAGCAAGGCAAGCTCAGCCCAGCCTAATTCAAACATTTGTCTAAATATGTAACGTTTTCCCTCACAAAGGCAGTCGCCCAGGGTACAGTGGAGTGCGGCACGTAGCTCTCCGACCCCTGGCTTGTTTACCCTAGTACCCAGCTGAGCTGAGCTGGGAGATGTAGTTCTCTCCAAGCTCTGCATCTGGAGATACATTAGCAAGAACAAACACTAACCATCCAGGGAATCAGAGGAAGACGGGAGCAGACGAAAGGAGAGAAAAGGAAGCAGTAAGAGGAGGAGACGAGGGGAGGAGGAGGGAATGGGACAGATGAGAAGAAGAAGGCAAGAAGGATGGTGGGGAGTTGGGGGGAGAAAGGTGTGGGGCGGGGGTGAGACGAGGTGGTGGAGGATGAAGAGAGGTGGGGCTGGGAATGAGAGAGAGCGCACGGGGAGGACCGGGGAGATGGAGAGGGGGGGGGGGCTGGCCCCGCTCTGGTGTTCTCAGTGGATCCAACCGGCCTCTGTGGAGTTCTCTACACAGACACCCCCCCTAATGAATCAGACCGGGCTGCCTGCTCACAGTAATCCAGTCAGAGGAACCGTGTCTCTCTCTCCGCACTCGCAGAACAAAGCCCGCCGGCATTAATATTTGAGTGTTCTTTTTATCTCAATGCTAACACGTTTTTTTTGGTGTTTTTTTTTTTTTTTTAGTGTGGGGAGACAGGGAAGAGACACTCTGAGACAGAGAGCGGGGTGCACGTGTGTTCTTAGGATTAGGTCTTGTCTGTCTATTAGTCCCACTGCTAGAGGTAGAGCTCTCTCCGAGCACAGCCCTGAACAGAAGATCAAAGAGAGGCCAGTGTCCAGAGCACTCGTTCTCCAGAGCCCGACCAAACTGACCGCCTGCCTTTGAGACACGGCGCTGTGATGCTGAGACGTCTGAAAGTGATTCCTTGCTGCTCACCGTGGTCTGTTGTTAGGATGGCGTTATTTCCTTTTGTACCTTCGTTGCTCTTTTTTGTTTTTGGTTTGTTCGGCTTGCTGCATTTTGGTTCCAGTTGTGCGTCACACACTTTTGTGTCAACATTTATTGAAGTACTGTTCATTACATTATCATGGCAGGGTTTTAAATCGTCCGCGGTGTCTGAGGGTGTTTACTCATTGATATTCGGGGTATTTCTCTAAGTCTCATTTCATGTTTTATTTCTTTCGTTCCCAGTGTATGCCTCAGAGACGGGCAACTGAGGTGACTGAAACGTCACTATCTCCGTGTCTCTTTTCTTTTTGTTCTACCTCTCTCCGCTTCTGTCTTTGCTGGGAGGCTTAGAGGTAGCTGGCGCAATCCCATCTGGCCGCTCTTTGATGGTAGCCACACATCCCATAATTGCCTTTCTAATTGAATTATCACACCGCTCCTCTGGGATGAGAAGCCGTCCTAATAAAGTGGAGCGAGGTAATCCATAAGAAAGTATAGGGAAGGGCAGAGTAGACGTTTAGCCATGCCTATTAGAGCCGTAGACATTAAATACACTTAATCTACTATTAAAAGAGATGTATTATTTTTACACATCCCCCGAGAGGGCCTCCCTTGTAATCACCTCATAGGTAGCGTTAACACAAAAAGAAAAACTCATTACAATTGGACATGTATTTCAGACAGTTCAGTACTTACTGGGTAACAATGGGTCCTGGCTGCTCCGGCAGTGGCCCGACATAGAGAGATCCACGCCGACAATGGAGGGGCCTTCCTGGACACTGTGTCCCAGACACATGGATTAATTGCTTCTTTGTAGGCTGCGACGCAGGAGCAGGGCATTACCTGTGTGCCGCTGGAAAGGGAAGGGGCCCCCGGGGATGATTTGGGGGGGGGGGGGGGGCAGGGCCGGGAGTGTTGTATGGGGTTGTTGGAGGGGGGGCCAGTCGGGGGGGTAGGGGGTTGAAGGGTGCCGGCAGCAGATCCTGGGGCGAGCGGGCGTGGGCACTCGGCTGTGAAAAGCCATTCAGAGGGAAAACGCCTAGCATCCTTTATTTATTTGTGCCTGAAATATTTATCTGTCACGCGGTTCGTTTATAATGGGGCTGTCAGTCTCCTCTGCCCACTCAAGGGTACGGACACGGTGCCCCGAGCGCCCGCTGCGGATCTCCCGTGAATAATTGCTGGAATTTCACTTTTGGGAACGTTGCTCTCTGACCCTCCAGCTTGTTTTTTTTTTGGGGCGGTTCTGCGTCAAGAAAAAATAAAGGCAGAATGCTCCAAAGTATTTACCTTCGACCGGGCTTTTCAGGCAAACACAGTGACCAAAGCGCGCCGCCACACACACACCGACGCACACCTGCACACGGGCACAGCGCGGGAAAATAAATAATGCATCTCTTTACTCCGAGATGAAAACCTAATCAAGCTGAAAATCCCTGTCTTGCTGCAGCTCTGAGCTGACGCTGCTGCCGGATAAAGTGATGCTCTGTGTTCTAATGTGCCGTCATGTCGACACTCAGATGCGGGGCCCGTTTGAAGGCGCATGCACTCTGGAACATTAACAGGAGTTTTAATCTGGTGTAATCTCCTAAATGAAAGCGTAATGCCGAGCGAACGCGCGCCCGACGCCATCTTTTAATTGTTTCATGATCGCCGTCTCCTCCGGGAGTCGTGCGCGCCTGAAGCCTTGTCATGCGGATAAACACACTAAGCAAACAACAACAACGCCGACGTGTTCTGAGAGACTGGGTTCTGGTGAGGGGCCGGGTCAGGTGGGAACCCTTTGTGTCGGAGCGCGTTTCGTCAGCACACACCGGCTCCTCTTACCTAACGCCAGCGCGGTGGCGTCCTGGAGCTTATTGCACACGCCACATGCAGTATCCTCTGTCCTTCCTCTACGACTCCCCCTGTCTGCACAGCCAGACCCCGTTTGATGCCTAATTGCACTGGGGCTGAACTGTGCTGTGCTGATCTATCACAGATACTCTGGTGCACGCTACATGTGGAACTGCCAACACAGATACTGTAGATATTACTGAGCATATGCACATGCCTACGGTATACACATGTGCACTGACACACACACACACACACACACACACACACACACACACACACAGAGACACAAGGAAGTGCAGTGCCTGTAGTCGGAGCATGCATAATTAAGGTGTACCTTGTTTGGAGAGAGTGCATGTCGCCTCTCACTGCGCACACCACATCCCCAGAAAGAAGCTTTGAATAATGAAGAGTGTCACCTATGCAAAATGCAGGAGATGAGGAGGTCTGCTTGATAATGTGTTTTGTGTATGTGCCTGTGCAAATCAAGGTGTGTGTGTGTGTGTGTGTGTGCAGGACGAGGAGAGCCCCCTGTCATTTAACCAAACGTTGCTAAGGCACCCGGCCATATGTGAGCGCAGTGAGCTGACAGCTGAGGCCTTGTCTCTCCTCTCCTCTCCTCTCCTCTTCTTTTCTTAGGACGGGAGCGCAAACACGGTCAGGGCCGTCTGTTGGAGCATCAAATCCTTTGTGCCTGCTGCTCCTCCTCTACACTCACACCTCAGCAGGTTCCCATCATACATCACATCCACCTGCCTAGCCCCTCATTTGTGGGTTGAATCAGTCTAATCATTTGTTGGGGTGATTTTAGTTTTAGAAAAGGAGTGTTGAAGTGCTTCATAAAGGCTGTTGATGTGTGAATGTGTTAGCCCAGCGGATGAGCCTGTTCACAGCTGTACAGTACGAACCTGAGTCCAGGGATGTTTGGCCCCCAATACACCTACCGAAGCACCATGACAAGATGTCACCAGTCATGTCCCTTGTCCTCGTAGCATATCCCTGGTCCCAGGGGCCCCTATAGGAACGAGTGCCTTCGAAATCAGCGGACAGCCCTCCCCTCTGCCGGACACACTAGGCAGACACAAAGATGAATAATTTACACCGACCGTCTTAAGGTTAACCACGTCTCGGTGGCGAGAACCAGCACGCCCCACCGAGTCATATAAATGCTGTTTCCATGGGCCCCCTGGTGCTGTAAGTGGCTTTTGAGGTGTAACATTGAGGGCCCTGAGGTGTGGGAGAACAGGCCCCCTAACACAGTGGTGGGACCTTGTAGGGCATTGCTTTAGTGGTGGGGCCACTCGTGTTGCTATGTAGCGGCAGGACCTCTGCTTCAGGGGCACTGGGGGGCTGGTCAAACGGGAGAGGAGGGGTATAGGAAGACTGCATCAGAGACGGGAACAGACCAAGGAGACGCAGCTGGAGGGATGGTCGGCGGCCGGGCCACTCGGAGTTAGCTGGCTATGAATTAGTAAGGAGGACGAGTGGCTCACCTTGTTGAGGAGCTGGTAGCCTGCATGGGGCAGAGGTCAGCTGGGTGGCATGGAGAGTGGAAACAGAACCACCACCCCATTGGCAATAATAAGCAAAACCCCCCATGAACTGGACGCTAGTCTGGTGGCGTGGTGATTTAAACCTGATTTGAAACCAGTATATCAAAATATGTCAGCACTGAAACTGTTCCAAGATATTTCATCTTTATTTGCATTAAAGTAGCTATGGTTGCTGTTGTAATGAGTGAATATGTTTCACTAGCAGACAGACCCATCCCACAGTGTGCACACAGTGCTATGTTAGCCTAGCCTCAACATCTTGGAGCCTGCTGTTTGTTTTTGCTTGTCTTAGCGCTGGTGCTACAGCTAACCTGCGGCTGTTTACCACTTCTTTAATGTGAGCCCTTTACTCAGAGAGAGGCTCTCCGCTGCTGCCCACAGGGGCTTGTTGATGAAAATGGAGGATAAATGTTTCTTTTTCTTAACTCTGCCACCAGAGAGGGGTAATAATCCTAATTAGACCTAGGAGCAAACAGGGAAGTTGGAGGAGGCTAATGGAGGGCTCTACTTCCTCTGTTTAATGAAACCAACCTGTTTTACCGATCCAGGGAGACACTGCCATGGTGACGAGGAGCGCACGGTATCTTTTAGAACAGCGCTTATCACAGCATCCTCCTGTAGTCACATATCAGCCTCCTGTCTATGTACCGTGTAGAGCCGCTGTCTCTGCTGTATATGGGGACGGCTGTCTCTCTGGGTTTGTTTGATCTCACTGAGGACACACGGTCCATTAGGGGAACCAGCCCCACGCCCTGCTCCCCAAACCCCACCCCCTAGGTGTGGATGTGGCGAAATATCTTATCTAATTAAGTTTCAGCCCTGCATTTTCATTTGTTAATCACTTAAGTGCTTCCAGGATAACCTGATATCCAAAGGTCTGGTCCCAGTAGCCCCAAATGTCAAAATGCAATTATATGCATGATTAGCTTGACCCGTTTCCAGAGCCCCTTCCGCCCCACTGCCGTGGAGGCTGACAACTGCTGCCATGTTTATTTTGATGAGATTAGGTGCGGCGGCCTGGCTGTGTGTAGCAGAGCACGGCACCCCCATCTGGCCAGCGCTGGAACTTACGGCGTAAGCAACGGCAGAAAGGGAAAACAGAGGGAAAGAGAGAGAGAGAGAGAGAGAGAGAGAAAGCGCAACATGTGCAGGAGGACACATTCTCATTATTGCTTTGAAAGAGAGGAGGAGGGGAAAAAAGGGGGAAAAAGAGAGAAAATAAATAAATAAGAATAAAACAATTTATGCTGCTTAAAGGATAATATGATCAGGAATTATTAATCAAATCATCTTGATCCGGGGCGGGCTTTACTTTGTGGCGCTTAGCGGAGCAGCAATCCTCTCTAATCTGATTGGGGTGAGATAAGGCGGCTTTAGCCCCTTCATTGTGCTCCAGCGATTAGGAGGCCAGCAGGCTCACCGGTCTCCACGGGGCCACTCGGAGACAGGTGATGTCAACACGCGTGCTGCTCCACACACACACGCACACACACACACACACACGCGCGCACACACACACGTCAGACACATGTGCTTGTGTCACATATTTGCGTGTGTCACAGTTTATGCTTCACATTCTTTGATTGATGTATTTCATTGTTCTGATCCGTAACGGGGAAGACGTAGTGTTTGGTTTTATCATAAAGACATCTTTCTATTGTGTTTATTAATGTTTGGCTTCATGTGGTAGAAGGATGTTCACTCAGTGACTACAGTCAGATATGTAGGTATGTATAAAGGAGTGTTTCTCACATGGCTTAAACTGCTGTCAGGTCTACTATTTTGACTTTATCCAAAGGGCTGGTCTACACTGTCAACTTCAGCCTTAAAAATATACACAGACAGAGAGACACAGCCACTAACACAAATCCAATGAAAACACTGTCATTGCTGGTGTCTTCCACAATTCCCGTTCATTGCTGGTGTCTTACACATTTCCTATGAAGTTAGCCTGCTTAGCTTAATTGGTGCGGATCTGTGTTTGCAGTTAATGGATTTGAAAAAGAATATCTGAGGAAGTGTGTGTTTTGACAAAGGCTGGAGGCAGGGCTGCATGGAGCCTGTGGGTCTCCAGAGATGTGCAGCGGGTCCCTGGGTCGCCCATTAGAGCTCCTGGAGCCGCCCGGGCGGGGGGGGGGGGGGGGGGGGGGGGGGGGGGGGGGGGGGGGGGGGGGGGGGGGGGGGGGGGGGGGGGGGGGGGGGGGGGGGGGGGGGGGGGGGGGG
>JAVQIZ010208240.1:0-13753 GCA_036023535.2 Galaxias brevipinnis
CTTACCCCCCCCCCCCGCACTGATATTAGCACATCTACCTTCCGGGCACGGCTTCAGCCTCCCTTTTGTTGACACAAGTCAACAGGAAGCGGAGCACCTGTCTATGTCACTTCCTTCCCTTCAGTGCTCCGCTGCCCCTCCTTTGGCACGGGCAGTGCAGCAGTCACTCAGACCGGGAGAGTAAGAAGCCCAAACGAGGCACTTAGAAAGACTGGCTGGAGACATGGCTCAGAGGGAATTCTTGTGTGAGACGCGGTAGACTGTAAGTTAGTCCTTTTCAACAGTGTTTAAGGGAGCTGAAAGGACCCGAGGGAGGGCGCAAGAGAGAGAGAGAGAGAGAGAGAGAGAGAGAAAGAGAAAGAGAGGGGGAGGGATAGAGAAGACGCCGAGTGCTTTATGGAGGTCAGCAACGTTGCTAGGGTTTTTTTTCTCTCCTGGACTTAAGCGTAAAGCTTTCCTGTGATTGTGGAGCGTCAGACTTTCGAGGGATCCTGCTGCTAGAGTAAACATGCTTGGCTGTCCTGCTGGAGCTGGGGCTTAGGATGAGTGGTTGTGTGGTAAGTAGTATGCACGCTACTACTACTACTACTACTACTACTACTACTACTATTACTAGCACTCTGCTTCTCTTACACTCTCGCATTCTGTCCCTCCTCTGATCTAAAACTACTCAGATTTTTCAGTCACTCTTTCTCTCTCTGTGTGTCCCTAGATGTATCTGTTCCTTCAATTTTGTACTCTCAAACTTTGCACAGTTTTTCTGAGGCTCTAGCAATAGCCACCCCCCCCCCCCCACACACACACCCCCACCCCACCCCCCGTCCCCCCTGCATTGCCCAAACAAGGACAGACTGACCAAGACTTTGATTGCATTCCCTCTCTCTATGTTTCTTTGGAGTAGTGCTCTGTCCTTCCTCTCCTCCCAGACTGGCCTGCTAACAAGCCCCAGTCTGTTTGCTACTAATGTGAGGATTTGGATCTGACTGTCACGCTGCGTTTGTTGGTTATTATAATGGTGCCTCTTCAGATCCTCTGACCCACCATCTGCATGACACCAGAATAGCTCATTATAGCCTCCATTTTGTCTTATTATCGCCAACATCTGCTTGTTGTTTTTGGTCTCTTAACCTATCACAACCTAAAAAAAAGACATTCGATTATCACTTTTACACACTAGCTGTAGCTAATAATGATCGTCTTTGTTTTAAGCTTTCTCCAGCCAGAAGCAGGGGTTTGTAGATTATCCCACACCTATTTTCTTTTATTGGTTTCCTCTGGAATGTCATAGAAACTAAGGAAGACTGAATGACACTCAGCCAATCAATGTTTCCCTTTCTGTGAGTTCAGCAGAAATGATGATGCCTGTGAATGCTTACCGTGCCACATTAGCAGACCTATCCCCTGTGAATATGTAGCTAGCACACACCCTGCTCAGGAACTGGGCTGTGGACCTGCCATGACTCGGCCTTAATGTACAGACTGGAGATTATAATGTCACCCTTTATTAAAGAAAGCGTCTAAAACGATATCATGTGGAACAAGCTTGAGCAGGAGAAAATATTTTTCTGGGTATTTGGGATTATTTTCTTTTTACTTGTCCTCCACTCGCTGAAGAAGGTGGAGACATGTGAGACTTTGAGTGTACTTCTCAGAGAAACACAAATGTCAGACAGGCTGTGAACATAGGCTGACTCTGTGTTGTTCTCCACCGGGATTGCTTGAACGTGGCTGAGGGGTGGAACAGGCTCCAGAAAAGCAGAAAGGGAGGAAGTCAGCTGTGTGTTTTTCAGCCTGGCCTCGCCCTCCCGATCGGGCCAGATGATTTAATTCTCCCTCTGCTGCCGCCTGCTTTGGCTGGGTGGATTGGTCCACAAAGGTAGAGAAACTCTCCCCCCAGAGCTGCCTGCAAAGTAAATGGAGTGGTTTGTTGACCGGCCCGCGGGGTGCCGGGGGCTTCTCCCTGTGGTTCTGCTGACCAAGCTCGACCCCCCACCACCCCCCCCCCACCCCCCCCCACCCCACCACCACCACCACCAACGTGGCGAGGAAACAGTGACTAATCACCATAAGTCTTCCAACGGCTTAAATAATGTATGTCCGTTGTGTTTCCGACTCCGCGGTCTGGAGGCTGTTGAGATGTGTCAGCTCTCCTTTTCATCCTCTCCACGCGCCGCATAATGTACACACTCCCGTCTTCCACAGCCTCTAGTTCTGCTCTCCATGACTATTTTTAGTCATGTTAACGGAATGGTGTCTGCGGGCGAAGAGGGCGGGAGGAGTCAGAGGCCTGGTGGGTGGTGCGCTTGATTATGCAGCTCGTGTCTCCCCGACGGCTGGCTGGGGGCCAGCATGTGAGATGTATGGCGGGCTTCACGCTGGCCCACGCTGCAGATTATTGACTTAACCCTGCAAATGGCAACACTTCCTTTAGGAAGAGCTCCCCGTCCTGGTTGTAGAAGGGGCAGAGGAAATGGGAGTTTCTGAGAGCGGAGTGTGTTGGTTTTCCGTGCTGGGTTCAGAGGTTAACAGCCTTATCTGGCTGGTGGAGCAGCTGGGTCGTCTCCTGAGTAAACGTTACTTCAGGGTCCTCATGCCAGCCATGAAGACAGGCAGGCATTCCTAAACACACTTGGGCTACCATCAGAAATATTATGGACAGAAGGCTTGTTCCCGCAATCATGCCAGTTTAAGCCGACTTGCATGTCACACGTAAACACATATACACTCGCGCAGCGATTATTTCGAATTTTTTTTCGACAGGTTCTTTTGAGGTAACTCTAACCAACAACCAATCCTTTGCCTCTGACCTGCGGGGCTGCAGACAATCTGGAACTGAGCTTAAGCTCTTTGTGTTATTAAGTAAGGAAAGCAGGAGCCCTCCAGTCCGGTTCACTGCCACTATTCTCCGAGGACATTGGATGTGTTTACAGCGATAAGAGGATCAGTCAGGGAAAGGGGAAAAAACAACTGAATGGGTAAAGCCTTCTTCTGAGCTTGTTCCCTTTCAATTAGTTTTCATTTTGGCTTTCCATTTTGTTTTTCAAGTGCAAAGTTACTTCGTTTAGAACCAGTAGACTGAACGTAGTGGAGGGAGTTGAACGACATTAAAGGCACTAATATCTGCCTGGATAAGGGAGGGGATTACTCCTTGATTCAGTAGTAGATATTTGGGGTTTTGTGCCTGAGGGTTTGTGCCGTTCCCACCCTGACACACACTGTACCAGGCAGGCACCGTAAGGCACACAGTCGCTCGGTATACCCATGGGGAAGAACTAGTGTGGAACGTTCTGGTGTTTGTAGTGCTCTGTCGAATGCTTTCTGAGACTAGTGAGCATGTCTACAGCTTTGTCTCTGTGTATGCTTTCCAAGTTTACATTTGGATATTTTTTATCAATAAGATACAGATTTATTCTTATCCGTATCAGATTTGTGGTTAAGCTACAGAGGATATGAGGCTTTGCGTCAACATATTTGCTCTGAACAGAGTTAACTGTGCCTGGGCATGCCCTGTTGAACGGAGCCATCGCAGTTCGGCAGAATGGGTGTGTACTGTGTACACGCACACCACACCGCGCGATGTCTTGAACACTTTGCTTGTAGCAGAGAACACAAATTTTCCCAGTTCACTTTGTTGGACTCAAACACACACAAATACTCAAATGAGTTTGTCTGCCCAACACAATGTTGCATGGGACCTGAGGACACTTGTCCTGACACAGACACATATAAATATGTGAAGAGAGAAAGAGAGCGGCTTTTCTCTCCGACTAATGTCTTCTGATGAGCACAGCAAATTGTCTTTGCTTTTAGTGCTAAAATCTCAGTCTCCTTAAGCTACCAACAACAGATGCGAAAAGAAAAAAAAAAATTGAAATCACTATGCAATGTTTGCCTTCAATTTGTGGTTTTTAACGACATGTTGTAAGTGATCGTATAGTGCACGTCTAAATATGGGAAAGCAACAATATTACGTTTTTCTTTTCTTTTTTGTGCAGTTTTAGCATTTTGTGAGGAGTGGAAGTGCAGGAGAAAGGTTGAATTAGCTCCTCTGTGGGTGAAATAAGGGCTCTAATTACAATCGACTGGTGAGTTCTCTCCTCGGGGCCTTATCTCGCTTCTACCCCCCTCTACTGCAGTGGCACAGGCAAGGAGAAATCTGGAGGCATAAGCATTTTGGCCTCGATTATAGTAATAAAAATGGATGCCTGCCTCCAAGCAATTACCCTATGGGAGAGAAGGGGGGAGGCAGAAGGTGAGATTATTTGGGGGGGGGGGAAGGAGAGAGGAAGGACGCGATAAGAGGGAGAGGGTGGTGGAAGAGTGGCGGAAGAGGAGTGACAGTGAAAAAGAAAAGAACAGCAAAACTGACTAATATGAACGGAGAGGTATGGCTGGATAGGCCTTCACGTGTCTGTGTGCAGGGCAGTATTAAAATGGAGGAGCCTGTCACTGCAGATGCTGGCAAACACAATCTAGGGGTGGTAGATGGTGGGAGAGGCAGTACCATGGGGAGATTGGCAGAGGGGGGACGGGGGGCGGATGGTGGGGGGCGCTAATGTGCTCTCAATGTGACGTGGTGCCAGAGGAGCAGAGCGCCAGGCAGGGCACTGGGCTGTCGGTCTGAGCCCAGCCCTGGGACAGCCCTCCTATCCTGGCCTGCTAATCCTCATCATCGTCACTGTCATCTTCGTCATCGTCCGCGGCGTCATCATCGGCCCCGAGATTAAAGGGGCCGCTCGGCCGTGGAGCCAGGCGCTCCGGCTCTGGAGGGAGGAGAGACGCTGGCAAACGGTATTAGGCCGTCCTTGGAATTAATTGAATGCTCAGAAGGAGAGGCGTGGCGCCTGCGGGTGGATTCCGCGGGATCTCCAGGCTCATCTCCTCTTTAGGCGTCCTCGTCCTGAGATCAGAGGCTCTACACCAGCCGGCGAGAGGTGATCTCCCATCCAGGTCTGCTGCCTGCTTTCTTGGCCACTACAATAACCGCCGAGATCGAACGCTGTCTGATTGCTCTCCATTTTGGGAGCCCCCCCCCCCCACTCCCTCCCCCTCGAGCAACTTTCCGCTTTCCAACTATTGATCCCTCAGTGGAAATGTATGTTCACGGGCGCTGACGGACGGTGCAGAGCGGCTGATTGTGCTGCCGCGGCGGTTTGGGCTGTTTTGTTCTGATCCAGAGGAGACACAGATCGCCTTTGTGTGGCTCTCCCTCAGTGACGGCAAGCATCACCATCATCATCATCATCAAGAGCCTCTGATAATAACAGCCGCTTTTGTGGGGCAGTCGCTTGTGCCCAGGAAGAACGTCCGTCGCTATCTGTCCTCCCAACCCTAATAAGATGGAGAGAGGCAGAATACTGTATGGTGGAGCCTTATCTGTTCTCTGGGCCGTATAGTCGTTGGGAGGGAATAAAAGTGGCCAAATCCTCGCTCTTGGTACAATCTCCTTTTTTTCCCCTTTTGTGATAAAAAGCCCAGTGATAAGATGCCAGAGTGAGATTAGAGGCGCGGGTCTTTGATGGTGTCGACTGGGTTTTTCCTCTCCTTCCCTGACTTTTTCTCGCCTCCGCCCTCCATCCTTCCCCTCTCCCTCATTCTCTCCGTCGCTCTCTCTCTCTGTTTTCCCTTCTCTCCCTCTTTCATTTTGTCTCGCTGCCTCTGTCGCGTGCCAGGCACTGGCTGTCACATCAACAATGCACACGTGACAGCTTCTTTAATGGCATTTTAATGATCCAACCAAAATGCAGCTCTCACCTTCATGCTTTTATGTTTGAAATGTGAAAAAGGAATATCTCCTAGCCGGTCCATCTTATCTTTGTCAAAGGTGGGTTTCATCTCAAAGCGGCGAGAAGGAGTTTCTGTGTTTCTTAGTTCAGATGAGACGGTGGAGCAAAATGCATCTAAAACCTATTACATGTGCTTTCATGAATTTCCCATGCTCAATTTGGACATGATTACTTACTTACTTGTTTACTGTGAGCACATGATAGCGCTGTATCTTAGTTCAGTCAGGACAACATACGATAGGTTTAAAAATGTATTGCAATACATGGTAATACATTGAAGTATGGTATCTGGTGGTATGGTAGTAGTAATAGTAGTAGAATTAAGTTGTTGTAGTAGTCTGCTGTAGTGACTGAAATAGATACATGCAGCATCAGAGTAGGTAGAAAAGAGGACGTTCAAGATTCAAAATGAGCTTTTTTGTCCCACAAAGTGGGACATATAGCTTGGGCTTTCCCCCATAGCTGCAGCCATAAACAAAACAAAATAACTTTACATAGGCTAAAAAAAAACTACACAGATGTTAGTAAGTAAAAACATACAGGTTCCTAAAAGCACCAATAGGTCAACATAAAAACATCAATAAAAGCAAAGATCTGCACAAATCCCTCAGCCGCTGCTACGTAAAAGTTGTGTTGACAAAGGGATAAAATGATTTTTTAAATCTATTTCATCTGCAACAAGGGACTCTGAACCTCTTAACAGAGGGCAATAGCTGATACTCAACATGTAGAACATGTGATGGGTCAGTGACTATCCTATTGGCTCGCTGTAGTGTAGCCCGCTCTTGAGTAGACTGCAAGGAGACGTAAGGGAGTTTACAGCGATACAACTGGCAAATTCATTCCAGTAGTTCATCTTTTCCACATGATCACCTTGCTTTGACCCTTATTTGTGTGTTGATGTATGCTGTAACGTTATGCCAACTCACCCCTCTAATCTGTTTTGACAGAAGGGAAGCTTATGAATTCATTTTTGCAGCTCTATAAGTTTAGTTCTGTAAACACTTTTAAATCCGCATTAGAAATGTGCAGCTGAGATGATGTACTATTGTAAACTTCACTTTCCATTATCTGTCTAGGAATTATTTTCCACAGGCCTGTTCATGGTTGGTTGTCTCTTATCATCTTGTAAAAAGCTCTCTTTTAGCTCTTGGTGCCAAAACAGACTATTTTGTCTTGTCCCACTCCCTTAGCTGTCATACAGGTTCCACACACACCTTTGGCACATGTAGTTTATCAGTTGTTCTTTGCGTGGGGCTTTTATGCCAAATGCTTGTCACTTTTTGCCTGTGCCCGTTTCCTCACAAATCCACAGTATTTCTACAAGGTGACATGTGGTGCTTTCGGTGAGTAATTGCGCTGCGTGGTTTTTCTCCAGGTCTGGTCACGCAGCTCGCTCCTCAGGCCTAGTGCATCAGTCTGACTCAGCATGCAGCTCGCTCCCCAGGCCTAGTTCTTTGTACTGTACCTGCTGCTCCACATATCCTTTAACCTTTTCTGTCACTTTCCTTCTGGGTGCCAGGCGCACAGCCTTGTCTGAAGGGGGCTGCCTCACACTGCAGTGAAAAGTGCAGTAAAACTGCCGAGCCCTATTGATTCTCAATGAACAAATATCTTTAGTGGACTCTTGTTCGTGGCAAAAGGGAAACGCTACCTTCCCTAGTTTTGTAAAATTTCCCTCACCTCTATAATTAACGTTAATCACTTTATATCAGTGTGTGGGGACATTTTAATTTAGACGAAAGTTCTTGAGTAGAACTCTCCTGAATGTCTTTCCCGGTAAGCTTCAGCTTGCTGTCCCAGGGAGAGATAAAAAATATAATGGCAAATGAGATCTCCCCCCATCTTAATTAACAGGGGTATTTGGCCGGTCCACGTCCGGGCTGAGGAGCCGGTTGCTGCGTGACGCTGCATACCTCGCCATTCCTGTCTGCTGCTCTGTGGGGAAAAGTGCTGACGTGACGCGACAAAGTGGAGGAATGTTCCACTCCACACGGGATCACGCTTTCTCAATTTGTCATATTATAAGCTGACTTGTTGGCTTCTCCACATCGCTTTGCTTCACCCAGGACTGGAGTCACAGGCGTCCTGACGGGAGTGACCGCTTAGTTTCCCATGAAGAAAATGAGGCTGTATTTTACCGCACATACTGTATATACAAATGTTGCCTTTAATTGGAACATGTTTCGCCGTAACGAGCCAGTTGTTTTGAATGCCACCCTGATTGCTACAGAGACAGCCCTTGACGACTCCCATATTGTGGCAGAGAGTCTTTTGTTTACTGTGTGAGCATCAGAATTCTAAAGCCACCCTCCCATTATCATGATGATAATGAGCATGATTATTAGAATGATCCTTCTTTACATAATTAGACGTGATTGTATCCTTGGTATAAGGTTACAAGAATCCCTATTGATTGTTACTGCATTGAAATATCCTCTCATTGCGCCATTACCAAACCAATGTGCAATATAAACTGAATTGAAGAGGTGGAATCATAGGAAAAAAATTATTCCCAAACCACGAGGAAGAGTGTACTACTCTGACTGTTGAAACAGTCAATGTCTCCACATGCCCTTATGTTGCAATTTCCTGTGGCTGCCCATCAGTGAGGCAAAATAATATACGATGTGTCAGAGTAACAACCACTCTGGACCAAGTGTTGGGGAAAGGCCAAATCCTAAAAACAGGCAGTTTCTTTTCTTTCTTTTTTTTTGCACTCCCACCCACCCTGACTCCCTGAGATGTTAATGTGTGTTGCGTCGCCTCCATGGGGCAATAATGGGATTGATTCGGGATGCATTTGAGATGACCTCTATCTGTCTGGGGCTGTGAGGGACGCGTTTGATGTGGTGGGTCTGTTATGCAGATCTAGGACAGCGCCAGTCTTCAGTGGAGATTCATCCCTTAATGGTTTGATATTTTCATGCGTATAGATTAATAGATATTTATATCGGCGCAGCATTGGTGTGTGTGTGTGTGGTCCGTGTGGAGAGTGCAGAGCTGATGCTTGAGATCACTTCGATCCCATCCAGTCTGACTCTGGGCCCAGGGGCACAGCCCTAGCCTGGGCCTAATCGGACCAAGGAGACCCAGAGGGCATTAGAGATGAGCAGGGCTCAGTGTAGCGCTGGCATGCGGCTGTTTATTCATGTAGTATGTAAAAGACTAGGGCTGTCACATGGCGTAGATCGATGCTGTCATAATCTACCTTTGGAAAGTCGTCACCCCTTTTTAGAATCCTCTTATTATTATATATATTTTCACATTTTTCTTTGTGAAAATGAATATTGTTTGAAAGAATCAACGGTTGCCGTAGAGTTGTCCTCTCCTTCAGGGCTGTGTCCTGCAGGTGGGAACAGGAGCCTGGGCAGTGCTGCTGAGACAGCCTCCCAAACAGACCCCTCTAGCAGGACGAAGGCCAGCCAGCCAGCCGTCCAGCCCAGCCCCTTGTTGTGTCAGCGTCCGTTAGGAGGCGAGCGTGCATGCCGGCGGCGCGGCGCGCTGCCCCCGCCGTGTGTCATCTGTTTATACAGGCACACAAGAGGAGCGGATCTGATTCAGCGCGGGGGCCCGTCGTCCTGTCAGGCCCTCACGGGCCCGCAGACTGACACCCATTGTAACGCGGGACAATGCAGCCGGCGCGCTTGTTGGTACTGGACGCCCCGCCGCCCATTGTGCCCGTCCTCCTTCCACTGCGCTTGGCACAGAGCAACGCCGGCCCCACATGGGCTAAATAAGCAGAGGCCTTGTTTAATGGCCATTACGGCTGCTCCCGGCCTGACGCGGCGGATCATTAAGCTGAATAGATGTGTCCCGTCCTGTGTCGGAGCCAAGCTCTGAGAACACAATGGCTTAGACACAGAGCGGCCTCGCTCCCCGGCTAATAGAAGGACCACTTAGGGCCTGGGACCATGCTTCATCCGGCCGGCGCCGGCTTCAGCTTGTCACCCCGTGGAGTGACAGGCTAATTATGCATGCATTAGATCCATATTCGTCACGCGCGTCCTAATGGCCCTAACGAGTCAAAGCTGCGAAAGGCTCAAAGAGATATATGTGAGGAGAGGGAGGAGACATAAAGCCTGTGTTCACACCTAGCCCAGTGGAGGAGGGCGGGAGGGAGGGAGGGAGGAGAAGGAAGGGGCAGGGTAATCCCAGGCGTCGCCACCTTTTAGAGCTGGTGCAACCCTGGGGGCTGGCGGGCGGGTGGGCTGACCCTCACACATGTAGGGTGCGATTTTATAGGGCCATGATATGACACGTTGAGTCAAGGAGACCGGCCGTGGAATAGAAAGTGTCCAGCTACTGAAAGAAAAAACAGTCTCCGGTCGCGTTTCTACTCTGGTGTGTATCTAGAAGTCAGGGGGAGGAGAGTGAGTAATGCCTTGTTTATGGAGAGGAGTTGAGATAGGAACCCCAGCCAGGGCTTCCTGGAACAGGAAGGACACGGACAGGAGACATGGACACAGGACACAGGACAAGGAAGCTCTGGACCTCCTCCACCGACTGTGCCCGAGGAGATGGGGCAGCCGCTGGGGCAGGAAGGGTAGGCAGGCTGGCGGGCGGGCAGGGTTCCTGGTGGATCCTGGGAGCAGCTTCCCATCAGTATGTCGATGGAGACCCTAGCCCCTTATGGCAGCAGCAGATGTCTTTCGCTGCGCTGTTTGGTGTGTCGAAAAACATTTCAATATAATTTGCCCTGTGAGCTTTAAGACTTGGCTGTGGTGCCTCTTGGTGTAGCCAGTGCTGTCTTGCTGGCTTCCAGTTTCTGACTCTTGGACGTTCATGCTCAAGCAAACAAGACAATTGGATTATGAGCTTTAGACCGAAAGGCAAAGACACAGTGGGCTGAGAATAGTGCCGGCTTAAAAATAGGACGTCGCCTGGTTGTCACTCAGAAACACTCCAGTTTCTTGCGCTACATGTATTTGATACAATTGTCTCTCTACATATGTAGCATATGCCAGACACACGGTCTATCCAAACATTGTTTCTCCAGCCAGTCTGTGTGTGTTTCTCTGGTCTCTGTTTTATTTTTTTTTCAGCATGGGAGTCCATCTGCCTCTAATCAGGGTTACGGTGGCCTTGTGCTCCCAGACTGTCCTGCCTAGTGGCTGTGAAATTGTCTTTGTTTGAATCTTCTCTCTCTCTCTCTCTCTTTCTCTCTACGTTTTTTTTTTTGGTGTGTTTTTTTGTTTTGTTAGCTTGCCGCGCTCCGTCCACGCACACGTCAGTTCCATCAAATGTTCCCTCTCACGCACAACCTCCTGGAGGCACAGCATTACCTCCTGATCCCGCTGTCCCCGTGTTCTCTCTGGTGCCAGCCCACGGCCTCTGCTCAGTGGGCCTTTTGCTGTGCGGCTTTAAAGGCCATTTGTTCAGAGGTTTACGGGCTTGGGCTGGCTGATGGCACTGATGTTTCCACCTTTATCTCTCTCTCTCTCTTTCTCTCTCTCTCTCTCTCTCTCTCTCTCTCTCTTTCTCTCTGGGAACAGATCCTCCCACACCACAGATCAGATAGCTTAGCGTTACACATGCTCTAAGGAAATGCATATTTGTGTGCATATCGGAGCGGATTCTGCAGAAATGCTCTCATTTCCAAGTAGTTGTTGACCTAAGTCAGAGGGATGTACACAAAGGATTAGCAATGACAAGGAATTCATGTTCAACTCAGGTTCTTTATTATGTTATTCAATATGCGACGTAGTGACGTTTATTGAAATAGATGGCGTTATGAAAGAGGGAACCTCAGGACATGTTCTACATTGTACACAAACATAAAAAGCCATGATCTTTGGAGTTTCACAGGATAATTCAATTATCCAGCCTCTGCAGTAATTAGTGGAAATGCCCTGTGTGTTTCTCAGAGGAATAGCAATTGTTGTTGACATATTCTATATTTCCTTCCAATGTAGCAGCACTTGAGTCAACATGCTTCATAATGTGTCCTGGAGAACCTTCCAGTATATCATAGTGGGGATGTGTCTTTATCTGTGGCTGTGCTTTCAGAGCTGTATCCTCTTCCGCTGCGTTGTTGTGTATGTGTGCGTTTGCATGTGTCTGTGGTGATGTTAGCCCAAAGGGACAGTATGGCTGATGATGCCTGGCTGTATCCTGAGGAAACTGCAGCGCCGCACCACCGACTGATTCTGAGGAAACGGGACTGATCATCTCTCTCTCTCTCTCTCTCTCTCTCTCTCTCTGCCCCTCTCACTCTCTCCCTCTCTCTCTGCCTCCCCCCCTCGCCCTCTCTCTCTCTCTTTCTCTCTCTCTCGCTCTCTCTCTCGCTCTCTCTCTCTCTCTCTCTCTCTCTCTATCTGCCTCTCTCTCTTTGCCTCTCTTGCTGCAGCAGGCTACACATGCCCACTGGTGAACCGAGGAGGGGACATGGCAGTAGAATGGGGGAGGGGAGAAAGAGGAGTAAAGGAGCAGGGGGGGGGGAAGGGGAGGGGGGGGGGGCGGCGGCTATTAGTTTTCTGCCTTTTATTGTAGAAAGAAATACTCAATGCACCTTCAGGGGTTACAGCGGGTAGTGTGATAGGAGGTGTGAAAAGTAGGCTGGCCTCAGCCAGAGACCGGGGCGAATTTCCCCCTGAGAAGTGCCCAGAAGGAGCAGGAAGGCTGTTCGTGTGTGTGTGTGTGTGTGTGCGTGTGCGTGCTTGGCTGTGGACATGGCTGGCTGCCTATGGAGGTTACAGGAGAGAGTGCTAGGATACTGCCTCAGAAGACGCACGTGGTCGTACGGTGAGTGCGTGTGGCGTTTTATTTGCGAGCGAGGGGGAGGAAGGGGCAGGAGAGTGCCGGGCTGTCTGCATAAATGTGGCAGAGTGGGGAGCGTGGGTGAAAAGAGAGGTATGTCTGATGTATATAAATGCTAATTATCTGTGAGGGGGTGTGTGTGTGTGTCTGTGTGTGTGTTAGAGCCAGATCAGCGTGTGACACACTGCAGGGCTTGGAGCCGGTGGGCTGTTAGAGTCACAGCCTTGCTCAGGCTGGATAATATGAACAGTCAGAGGGTGATTTCTGCCTGGTTCCCAGAGGTACAGTGCAGACGAGGCTGAATCTCTCCGTTTCTCCCCCGACTAAAGTGGTGCTTATCTCTCCGTGTGGGCAGGATATGTCGATAGCACACATTGTATGTTTGTGTGTGTGTGTGTGTGTGTGTGTGTGTGTCTGTGTGTTTTGTGTTTGGACAATGGACACACTATGTTCTCATCCCAACGTAGACATTGCTTTGTCTCTGTGTGATAGCGAGACCTTGTACATCACCGTATTGACGAGGTTCTTTTTAGCCTGTGCCAAGAACATTTACGTTTCAGTTTGACAGGATAGAAAAAAGTCCTGGAATTTTTGCTTGTTTTGCTCAAGTTCATTAATGGAAGTTCACAATGGCTCTGTGTTTTCTGACCTGTCGGTGTGTTTTGTCCTGTGTGTGTTGCCGTAGGAGCTCCAGTTTGAGCGGCTAACCAGGGAGCTGGAGGTGGAGAGACAGATTGTGGCCAATCAGCTGGAAAGATGCAGACTCGGGGCCGAGTCGCCAGGCACTGGTAGTGGCAGGTAATGAGGACACAAATGCACACACATGCACACATGCACACACACACACACACACACACACACACACACACACACTGCTTATACCAAACAGTTTGAAACATGTCTTGTTCATCGTTCACAGCGGTGGACAATTTCCATAGTGTGGTCTTATGGCATAGCAACACAGCTCTGATTGGACTGTTGACTATATCTGGAAGCATTTCCCGCTATGCTATTGGTTGATATGACCAGAATTGTGACCGTGTCATCTCACCTACTGTAATTAATTAAGCATGTATTCTATTTTCTATCATTCATAATATTGTGTGTGTGTGTGTGTGTGTGTGTGTGTGTGTGTGTGTGTGTGTGTGTGTGTGTGTGTGTGTGTGTGTGTGTGGCGGGAGGTTTAAACACAGTGAGATGTTTTGTCT
>JAVQIZ010208255.1:0-17577 GCA_036023535.2 Galaxias brevipinnis
AGCTGGAAAACATTGCTGGGGAGAAGGACGTCTGGACTACGCTGCTTGGCCTGCTGCCATCGCGACCAGGCCCCGGATAAGTGGAGGAGAATGGATGGATGGATGCAGATCGTGAACTGAGGAGGAACTTGTGACCTTGTGTTTAGAGTAGGAAACATTGTAATTCTTGTTGTCAAAATGAAAAGGATTACACCTAATGTCGTTTTGTTTAAGTTAGAGTCAGGGCTCATGCGTTTTATCACTCCGTTTATACACATGAATGAATCAGTGGAATGCAGGGACAAAGGAGAAGGACACACCTCTGTTTCTATATAAGAAAGCTGGTAACAGAATAATGTTATCACTTCATTCGAGCAACATCCTAAATGCTACATTGGGATGATCCTTTTGCAAAACAAGTGCCCTCAAACGTATGCCACAAATTTGAATTTCAATACGGACACTAGAGAAAAAATGGCAAACCACTTAATAGTGCCCTAAAACGTGAATAGTGAGTCATTCCGGACATAGCGCAATTCCGATTACTTCTTTTTTGGATTAAGGCTTCGATAATGATATCACATGTTTGATATCTTACTGTAAGGGTTGAGCATGCTATAAAAGTTAATCAAAAAAATGGGCTTGATTAATTTTTTATTACATTGATCACTAATTCTTCCCACAGGCGATGAATATGATGTCTGTGCAATCTGTCTGGATGAATATGAAGAGGGTGACAAACTGCGAGTTTTACCTTGTTCGCATGGTAAGCTTAAACTGTACACGTACAATAAAGTCAATAACTGATTATGACATTATAGTTACTGAAACAAGAATTTATTTGTTTAGAACTATTAACTTTTTATAGCATTTGAGACCTTATTAATGTTTTGGCTGTACCATAACATTGTCATGTATAATTATCCAAGATTAAGCACATATTAGCATAATGGAATGTTCTTTAGATTAATGCAAAAACTATCACCACCAAGTCACTTTTTCAAACTATAGTCTGTATCTACTCCGAGATCCGTTACATGACTATTGACTATTGTATGGCTAGCTTGATCGTTACTACAGCAATCGGTTGTAGTTTTAGGTCATATTGCTGCCATAAACAGTAATTCTCTCTTAAAGGTTCACTTACTTTACAAAATGAGATTTAAGTGTAAGTAATAAATGTTTCGCTTATGCTTACTTTTCATCTAAAATATGGTTTTGTTGAATGCCTGAAGTTATTCAACATCAAGAAGACTAAAAGACAAAAGAAAATGTATAGTACTGAAAACATTTTCTTTTTCTTTCTTCAGCATATCACTCCAAGTGTGTGGATCCCTGGCTTACCCAGACAAAGAAGACGTGTCCTGTATGTAAACAACGTGTCACCAAGCCAAATTCAGAGTACTCTGAGTCCGAGACTGAGGAGGAACGAGAACGAGGTGGAGAGGAGGAGCGTGATCCTGACTCAGAACGTACTCCCCTGCTTCGCCCTTCCAACCCAGGCTCCCCATCTGTAAGTCCAGGACCATACTCTGCAACCATCACTACGGTAACCACTGCCCAGTGCTTAGCCTCACCTGCCCACTGCGACTCCCCAATCCTGGAATTCGAAGGCTACTACTCTCCCCATGAAGACTCAGGCTCTGACACTGAAGAGGAGGGGGAGGACACTAACCCCTCAGAAGATGACACAGTCCAACTTATTGGTAGGGGTGCACTGGGGGTCTGAGGACCTGATATGAGGTGTGATTAAATATCTTAGTGCTCGCTGAAAATGTTCAGTCCTACTACAAGGTGTGTATTTATTACACTAAAGATTAAAAGTAGTTGGTGGACTTTAGGCTACAGAGTTATCTTAGCCATAGACATTTTTCAGACTAGGCTTTAAAATACTCGTCACTTTAGTTAGAAACACAGTTTGTACATTAAATTAACAGACTACTTATTAGCTGTATCAAAGACTACGTCATATGCGTGTTGGTGTAAATAGCATTTTAATATGCTGTGACATTAATGGCTCAGACTTGGTCCCCAAATCAAACAAATGACTAAATGCCAGGAAGTCACAATATATTTGCAAATGATTAAATTTTTAGGTCCCATATACTGAAGTTGGAGACACTTTTAACCTTTCTAACTGTACTGAACACTAGTTGTTTTAAGGAACACAACAAAGCTGTCAAAAGCTAATCTTTATCACTACTATACTCGTTTTAGATTTTGAAGAAGAGACCTATTGTTTAGAGTTTCTTGATACATCTGGTCATTGGAAAGATGTATAACTGTCACCAAAATCATTATATTTCCAAACTTAACTAAAATATCTAGTTTTGTTTGGTAGACGTCAATGCAAAAAACCAAACAAGTGCCTTTTTTAGTTTTCCTAGACTGCAGTAAAGGAAGTAATACAAAATGTGTTAAATTTACACATCTTCCTTTTGGTTTGCGTTACTTAATTGGGATGACACTATCAGTTTTTGTATGTATCTCTACCTAAAAGTTAAGAGTATGCTAAATTGTGGACACAAAAACAAATGAAACACGTTTTTGAGGTTTAGATTAGTATATCTTCTTTTTTGTCTTATCTTATTTTCAGTCTCAACAATTGGGAAGGCTAGATGTTGATAGAGAATACCTTTTCTATATGCAACTTTTAAAAAGCTTTTACAAACACCTTTTTTATATAAAGGTTTAAAACATTCTTCATTGTCATTGAAGCAACTGTTAGCAACTTTTTTATATTAACGAATTATCAATACGTCTCTTCTGATAGCACATTGTAATGTCTACGGGAGAATGAAAGAAATCGCAGTTCAGATCAGTCCTCTTCAAGTCTCAATATTTAAACACAATATTTAACTCAAATTTTATCTGCCACAGGGTATGATCTCCCTCATAACTGTGACGAATTGCTTTATTTCTTGAGGAAGTGCGTCACTAAATCAGGAAGAGATGCCCATACTTGGAGTATAGTCATTGATTGTGCTAGCGATATGCAGTGACCACGACCACGAGCATTCTGCATGTCTTCTTTGCGACGATTAAGGAAAATAATTACACTAAGCAAACGGTAGGGGTTGCCGAAATCATCTCCTACAGATAAATTGCCTCTAGTTCCCTTAAAGCATACCCGCAAGAATGTTACAGATACTTTTTTTCTGCTGCTTTCATTATTGTAAAAGTAATATGATCCTTCTAAAAGGAATTAAGGAAGGTGTGGCCAATTGAGCAAAGCTAGGATAGATATGTGAAGTTATTAGAATTAATTTGATTATTTAAAAAAAGTTTGGATATTTTGCATAAACAGTAAAAAAAGAAAAAAGGTAAATAAAAAATATTTCTACGAAGTGACAAGGATATCCTACAAGTCCAAAATCACATTGCTTTGTGACATTATCATGTGTTGTGAGGGTGTACAGCTCTGCCTAATGAAGTTTAAGTAAAAGTTAATAGGCAGACCAATATTCTGGAATGTGAATATATATATTTAGCTTGAACATGTAGCAGCCTTTTATAGTTTTCGGTCCTCTTGCTTTAAACCTTTTTTTACAATTATTGTACATGACAAGACTAGAGGGTGTATAGTTAGACTTTCTTAGTCCCTATCCTGCTTTCTGTACTCGTCGTAAACCAAGGAACATTATGTGTATTTTATGTATGATCATACTTCTAAAGACATGTCCTGTTTGATATGCTCTTTACTTTAAAGAGGAAGGTTAACCTTTTGTACTATGCCACTAATGTTGTTTTTATTTCATGAGGAAAAACATCCTTTTACCATAAGTTAATGTGCAATACATTTTATTTACCCCCGTTATTAGTTTCTACTACTCAACTGTTTATTAAATCGTTGTAGACAAAGATGACCTTTTATTTGCTGCTGATTATAAATCTCATTATCATTTTAAATATGCAACTGCATTTTTGACCATAAAAAAAAAGTATGAATTTGTTAAATGAAAATGCTTGTTTGCAATAATGTTGTCTAATATAAGTGATTAGCACAGAAACAACATTTCCCTTTTCAATAGTTTTCATAGAACAAACAACTTATTGTACGTAACGGTCCCTATCACTGCCAACATTAAGTAAGTACATTAGTATTCCATTTAAAGGCTCCCTAACGGGGAAAGTAATTAATAAAAAGTGAATATCCTTCATTGACATTGATGGTTTGTACTTGGTAAAAAAAATCACTCAGAACTACACTTATTTTAATTACTTTCACATGTAAATATATCAGACTGGAATCTAAATTAAGACAAAAAGACCTATAGCGGTGTAGATGTTCATTTTTTTAGATGGGGGGGGCATTTACTTAAAAACCTGTGTAAATGTTAATAAAATACAATTTATACCTATAAAAGTGGTCTGGCATTGTCAAGTTTTTAAAATGAAGATGGCATTGTACAGCAGCAATATGTCGTGACTAAGTGCTTCACATTGAGCTGAGCTAGGCAAATTCCTGCAGCTTTTAAGAAGGTATATGTGTGGAAAGTGTTTGTGTGAGAAAGATAAGGAACCAGACACATCTTTTTAAAAACACATTTATCTCGTTCAATCTTGGTGAATTTGTGTGGTTTGTTTCCCAAAAGCTCAGAGGACATACAAACACTGTTGTTTATCTCGTTCATCAACCTCTTGAACATGAGCTTACTTGTCATCACAGAGGACCATACTGCACAGCTGAGAGCAAAGGTTTCTTCTACATTTCGGGGGAGATAGGTATATGTCAAATGAATAAATTTATTTTTGTAGTCTACACACAATGTAATTCTACATTGTCACTGACTTATCTTGTCACTGACTGCTTGGGAGACAGAGGGATGGTTACTTAAGCTTATGATGTTCAATGTCGACTGACTGGGCCTTTTTAATGGTTGCATCATCTTGAAGGTTGATCTGTACAACCATGCAATAGGTCCTAAACCACAAACAATTAAGGTGGTATTCAACTTGTCCACCTTTCTGCCAGTATAAGGGTATCTTCAAGGTCAAATAATAATGTGCCACTAAGGATATCCTGCTTCTACGATTGATAAGGTAGGTTATCCTAATTTCAGTGGTTTGACACGCTGAGCAGCTATTGTCCCTGCACTTTTGTTTTACTTGATGTAATATGCAAATATGTTTTTAATCAGGATAGTGACACTGCATAAGGACTCGCATCTAGAAGGGATTATTTGAGAGGGGAACAACTCCTTGTGGTCCCTAAATCAGGTGCTGACCAGACAACTCCAGGGACACTGATGATCCTCTTGTCACAGTAATTGTAAGAAAGTTTAACCCCCATGACACTGTACCCAAGTCCACTGTACATAGCTGCAATACAACATTGGAGGCTTGCAGTAGCAAACCTCTAAAAATTAACAATTACTTCTGAAGAACATACTAGCTGAATACAACACGAACACTGAGAATTATTTGTATTTTATTTATCTATACAGGGGTAACTAAGGCTATGTCTCTTTTCCATCATTGCCGTGTTTATCTAAATAAAAACAACGAAACAAACTAGACACATTTACATTTGTTACAATATTTACAGTGCAATTTTTAAGATTAAATTAAAACAAGAACACTCTTCAACTCCCATATCCTCCAACAAAGCCTGAAGTAAAACAAACTGCTCTTTTTACAATTACTATGAGAAAATATTTAATCTGATCTATTAATTTAAATCAACCTAAATCAAATGTCAATGCAGTTTTTGTGTAAACTGATATCTACACCAAGTGTTTGTTGGCACTTACAGAATATATAGGTGTTTGTTTAGCTAGTTCATGTATTTTTCAAGTATTTTTCCACTTGGTTTTTAACAGTGGAGAATGAAGTTTTGAAATTAAAACATAGTTTTTTTAATTACCCATGCCCATTTCCTTTTGGTTGCAGGTGCCTGATGCTGTATAGAATTCAATAGTGCCTTGCAAATGAAAAGCCTGACCTGAACGAAGGCTTACTTGAAAGCCCTAACTTCTCAATGCACTGTATGCCTCTAATCACATAATTTGTCATCATCTCATTGACCTTCTTGAAATCTTTCAATGTAGCATAATACCTCGCTCCCAAGTTTCTCTGATATGAATGAGGTTTTAAAAAATGAATCATTTTTGGTTGAGCAAATGTGTAGCCATTTTATTTGTATTCTAGACCATTAGTCTTTAGATTGTCAACCACTCACCTTTACTCCACGATCCAGTCTGCTAATTAATAATTGATTAGTCATATGGAATTAACCAAATAATATGCAATATTCATGTATTTAAGCAACAGCTCAGAGCAAAAAAAATCAGACTGTGTAATTAGTAAATCAAATGAGAGTTAAAACTCCACTGAAATAAAATTCACAGGTTGAAAAAAACCCAGTTCCTGGGGACTGTTCCCCGACAATGGATAGTTTTACTTGGAAGATGAAGAAACTAAACAGCAAAAGATATTGCGCACATATACAAATCCATTGGCATCTTTAGGTAAAGCCTATATAGAAACCTGACCATTACCATTAATGTGTGGTCCTGGCCGTGCAGTGGGCATCATTAAAAGGTTCTTGCAGATCCATTGCCATCCATCATGAATTCATATTGTACAAGGTCTCTTTTTCATAAGTACTGCTTTAAATACGGCATCCGTAAGCTTAGACCAAACAGCTGTAATGGTTGCTAATTACGCTCCAAAGGCAGGCTTGAATGGCAGGCTTAGTTAAGATCTTTGTAACTCTCATTCAGTAGGGCTCCCATCCATTCTGCTGTTAATCCTTTGCATGCATCATTACTTATACGCATTAATTCTCTACATTTTACATCATGCCTCTTTTGCAATATGCTAATCACCCACTATTTAATTGAAATGAGACCTGCTCCATAATTGTCAGGTCGTCTTGATCTCAGGAAATTATTTTTGCAAATTATGTTTCAGCCTTATTTGGAACTAAAGCCTAAAGCTTTGTTAAAGGTATGTCGATTCAATGAAAAATAATAAATGGACTGGCAAACATGGAATTCAAACAGAAAATAGAGGAGGACTGAGGCTTGGAAAGGTGGTTGACCTCTCACCAAATGGGTGAATGACATCACCTCACTGAAGCAATATAAGCCTCATAGAGAATATATTGATGACACTTCCAACTCTTCATCTCTATACCTGTTACCTATACCTATACCACCAATAAAAAATATGCTATGGAAAGATGTTCTTATTGTCTGTTACAAATATATAACTAGGTGTTGACTTGTGGCGCATACGTTTTTTATTAATTTGAGGCAAAGATGTTGGGGTCATTGCCTATTCTGCCAAATTCTGTCTCTCTGGCATCGCTTTTGCTAATTGTACTGGTCTCTTCAACTGTTTTGCTTGATTCCAAAGATTTTCGTAAAGGACTGAACAATAAGGTAAGCCACAATGTACCTGTCCTTGTAGCAAAATGTAATTGGTATAAGACATTAAATGGGGTTATGTATGAATTGTATTTTGTATTTAAATTGAATAAATATTTTAGTTTTGAAACATGTTAATACTTAGAGCAATAGGTTTACATTTGAAAATACTTAAGATTAAACCTTTCTTACTGTTAAACAAAGATGCGAGAACTGAATTTTTAAAGAATTTGTTTTTGTAAAAACAACTGGAACAAAATTAGATAAGGAGTTAAAAGTTCGAAAAGATTATGATTCATGATTTGATTCATCCATGCATCTGGCATGATTCCATTATTTTGGTGGAATATTCACACAATGGCCCAAAGACTGTCACAGATTTTAGACAAACTGGTGAAAACACCAACCTCCCTCATCAACTTTATGTACATATTACTACAAAAAACTGAATTCTTAATCTGCATTTTTATTAGTATATCAGGGTACTAGAAGAATTTTGTGAATGTGGTTAATGTTTCTTTCTGTTATTCATAGAATAACCCTTTTGACTGGCAAATTAACTCCATCTTCAAACCTGAAGCAAGTGAAGGATCAGCTGAGGGGTTTCAATTTGGATCTAGAGATATCCGCAGTTTATCAATTAATGAAGAACCAGGGCATACAATGGAACGTGGGGCTCAACCCACACGTGTATGGCCGCAACTTCTCCTAGACTATATGGGTCAACAGCATAGGTTCAGGGGAAGAACAAAGAAAAGCGTAAAAAAGCTGTTTGTCTGGCATTTGGATGGCAAAGATGAAAGTAAAGATATTGAGTGAAAAATGGTGCAGGAGGTGTACATCTACTTTAATTCTACAATTCAGCACTCCTGTACACACACTCGGGTCCACGTTTTGCATTTCGATGTTGTTATAGCACTTACGGCTTGCCTTTTTTCAAGGGCTTGTGGTGTTTATCTTTTGTTGTGACAGCTGCTGTGAAATGACCAAGATTAGATGTAAGAATATGACCCTGCTTGTATTATCTACCACTATCTACAGTTGATGAGCATGGTTTGGAATGTCTTTGGACAGCTTTAATAAACTAAAATCAAATCTTTGTTAGCCTGCTTTTATTGTTTCATTAATGCACATAATTATTAGAAAAATTAAGGCGTTCTTCAATAAATCTAATTCAAATAGCTTCTAATGTCTATGTTTCTTATATCCGGGTGTTTTGTCCTTCATAAGTTATGGATAAAATATCTAGACCAAATAATATTTCAATAAAGTAGACTTTTCAAAAGTAAATTCCAAGCACTTCTCAGGTGCATTGTCAAAGGTTTTCCAGCATCTTGCGGCTGTTATGAAATAAAGCGTCAGGTTTTTGCACTTTACAACACACTAGATAAATGTTTTTGAAAGCATGTTTAAGTGTTTGCATTGTATTATGTATAAATTAGCTTAAGTCAATTTAAAAGAATAAGTCAACACAATTAGACAGTAACCTCCACTGCAATTCAATATACAGTATATTGATGTTGCAATGAACAATGCAAAATGTCAACTACTCAAATAGTATAGTGCACAAAATGTAATAACATCTGAAAACAAAATTAAAGTGCAGAAATACAGTTTCCTTTACAGTATCAAGGCTACATATTATGCTGCAGGGATTGCCAATTTACAAAAAATTAAAAAAAAACATTTGTCCAAAAAACATGCAGGTTAATTGGTGACTCTAAAATTGCCCGTAGGTGTGAATGTGAGTGTGAGTTGTTGTCTGTCTCTATGTGTCAGCACTGTGATAGACTGGCGACCTGTCCAGGGTGTACCCCGCCTCTCGCCCTGTGTCGGCTGGGATAGGCTCCAGCCCCCCCGCGACCCTGCAAAGGATAAGTGGTATAGCTAATGGATGGATGGATGGGATTGCCAATTTACAGTGTTCTGAAATCGACTATATTTAAAACACTTAAAAAAATTTAAGGCACTTTCAATAAAGAAGAATCCTTCCAACATGAACATATAACATTTAGGTGATAACAAATTTTCACTACAGATTTAGGCTACATTTAAAGCATGTAAAACAACCATAAATAGTTTTTTTTCTGTGTTGTACTTTCAACATTTCAACAAATATGAAAATGAAGGAGTTTCCCTCAGCTCCTGGCTTCAGTTGACATTTCATCAGCTCAACATGTTTCTTGCCCTAAAGGAACAACAGGCAACTTTTTTATATTAACATATGATCAATACATCTCTTCTGATAGCACATTGTAATCGTGGTTCAGATCAATCCTCTTGAAGTCTCAATATTTAACACTCAATTTGTTTGCCACCGGGTACAATCTCCCGCAAAACTGTGACGAATTGCTTTATGGCACAAGGAATTGCATCACTAAATCAGGAAGAGATGCCCATACTTATATATTCAGTTTTAAAATTCAACTTGACAAATTCAGGTTCAAAGCTTGTCTACATCTCCTAAGTGCTAAGGAGGCGTAGACGAGCACGGATCGAATCAAACTCGAATTTAGCCAATCTGAATGTGGCGCAGGAACTGCAAACTGTCCTTGTAGGCTCACCGGCCAAATGATGATTCCTGTTTAAAGCAAATGTATGTCACATATGAAAATGTATTCTTATATTATGCCGTCATAACAAAACTCACAAACGTTGCATTTCTTTCTGCTTATTGTCAAGGAGGTAGGGTCCCTCTTTAAAGGGGCCCTATTCTGCTATTATTCAGATTCATACCTTTATTTAGGAGTTCTACTAGAATAGGTTTGCGCATTTTAATGTTCAATAAACAATTTCTTTTTTTCAAACTGCCTGGATCTGAAGCACCTCTATTCACCCTGTCTAAAACCACTCCGTTTTAGCTCCTGTCTCTATAAGGTCCCACCTCCCGACGACTCCAGTCTGCTCTGATTGGTCAGCTGGCCAAACAGCGTTTTCCCGACATGGTGTAACCACCCGGCCTCCGCTTTAACTGGCTCTGGTTAAGGGTGTGCCAAACATTTAAATGTGTGACTTAGTGAAGTAGATAAGTTACGGAAGAAAACGCCGGACTACAAAGGAGGCGTTTCAGGTAATTCAGGAGCAGTGTTTTCTGTGTGAGAAAGTAGCTCCCTTTGGCGTGGACTATGGGCTTTGTGACTTTTCAGACCTTTTACCTACAGAACAAGCTATATGACACTAAAGGAAAGGGAAAACCCAAAAAGCATAATAGTATCCCTTTAAAGGGGAGAGGCATCTCGTAGTGGCCATAGTTGTTCCTCTGAATTCCTACTTTCAACATATTCAGGAAGAGGATGTCATCCTGAGACAAAGACTTGCCATCTTTACTGGCATCCTTAAAGTCAGACTCAAGAATCCTAATTGCATCTGCTGGAGTCACTGGTGGAATCTCTGACAGCAACTCTGTGGCACATGTTGGTGATACTTGGTAAATCATGGTGTGGTGCTGAACCCACAATACTCCACCCTGGAACCAAGCGAACCGCATAGGGTTCCATGTCTCCTCCCAGTATTAATTGCTGAGGTGCCAGTGCCCTTTAGCAGTTGTAGCCTATCAAAAGACCAACTTCCCATTCCAGTTGTGGTGGAATTTCATCTTCTATTTTGATGATGATTCCAGTGATTTGTCGTTTCACAGGTAGGAATGTGTGTTCGATTCACTGGTATGCAATCCTTGGTGTAAGAAGCAGGAAGATTAATGAGGATTGTGGAGTTGTTACCTCTCAGTCTGAGACCTGACACCCTTTGACTGTGCATTAATGTATCCTTTCCAATCGTTGTTAGCTTGAGCCTTACAGGATGTCTCGGTTTGTAAGCTATTGCTAACTTCCTGGTCAATTAAGACAGTATCACTTTGTGTGTCAAGAAGAGCATAAACAAGCCTTCCCATACCTGGATCGCTGATAGAGGAAACCCACACTGGCACAATCATTGATTGAGGTGCTAGTAGATGGTTCCTCCGTCTCCATATTGAGAGACAACGTGGTGCTGCTTCATCTGTGTTGCTCTGATTGAAGACTGACATGGTTTTGGCTTTAGTGTAGCTGTCGTCATGGAGAAATGCAGGATATCTTCCATAACAGTTGTCACACGTGTGTCGGTGATGGCAGTCCTTTGCATTATGGCCTGGCATCAGGCAACCATAGCATAATTTCCTTTCCTTAACATATTTTCGTCATTCATCTAGAGATTTTCTTTTGAACTCAGGACAGCAATGCAGGCGATGTTTACTGTCTTGACAGAGCACGCATGATGGCTTGAAATCCGTTTTAAACCTCGCGAGTTTATTTCTCTGTTATGGTTTGTGTATGGAGAACACTGAATTTAGGCTTCCTTTCTCTCGGATAATGTTTCTCTGAGTTAGACTCTGATAATGGAACGAAGTTTTAGGGTCACAGGCAATCTCTGCCTCAATAAACATGAAGGCGACAAAATACTGGAAGTTGGGAAACTCCTGCTTGTCTTTCATGACTTGAGTAGCTTTCCGGTTCCATCTTGATACTGCCCAGTCTGGTAACTTTTGAACCAGTTTCGGATTTTCCTCACAATCATTCAAAATTTCGAGACCTTTAAATTGATAATGTAAACTTGAAAATGAAAATGTAATTCCACAAATGCATGATCATTTTACACATATGTATGTGTTGTTTGCGTCAAAATGTAAATTAAAATGCAATACACTCATTTGCATTTTCTCATGCTCCTCTGGGCATTTTATGTCAATATTAAAATTAAAATGGAAAAGCTGTTAAGACATTTAATTCTCAAAGTCATACCCCCCAGTATATGGAAGCCTATAAGGGATTTTATTAAAAAGATAATGTAAACTTGAAAATTTAAATTAAATTCTACAGTAGCATTTATTTATTACTTTTTATTTAATTTTATTCTTTGCATAACGCACATGGCATTTGCACTACTTTCTTAAGATGCAGCAGCAAATCAATATTTTTTGAAGTTGACTCCATGGTGTTCCGTACGGGGAACATTGAGGTCACCCCTGAGCTCAGCCAGGCAGCCTGGGATGCTCTGCTCCCCACGACAACTTGAAAGACAATTTTGGAGTTAGAAAAACACCGGCGGCATGTGTACCATGGAAAGAAAAATCACCAGCGTGTAAGTATGGGCGTTAGGCCTTCGTGTAGTTTGGGTGCCGTAATATTGAACTATATTTAATATGTTCCCATTATTTTCTGTTTTCACAGATAATAAGGACGGTTGGTGGGACATTCCTCTGGTGACCTTTCACTCCACAAAGACGTGGCTGAAGTCGAGGTGGTGCTGTGGAAAGGACCAATTCCCATGGGTTTAAGATGAGCTCAATTGTAAGTATCAGTACGTTTCCAGGCTTTTACGAATGGTTACTGCAACACTGTAACTGATACCATTAATATTGTGTTTTTTTGTGCTATAACATGTCTACTTTTATTGTGTCTGTGCAGGAAGCAGCTGCCACAGTTGATGTTGTGGAAGAAGATGTGTTGGTCATGGGCATCCTCAAGGAGGAAGACTACATTATTCTTTCAGAAGGCAGCGATCTAAAATGTGCCCAGGAATTTAGGATGAAAAAAGTTGCGGAAAGTCTGCCATCCTAAACTCTGAATGTTGTAGATTTAATTATTGCCTTTTGCCTTCGGCCTTCCCTGATATTTCTTGAAAGCTTCTGAATTTAGAAAGGCTTAAAATATACTTTCTATATACCATTTTTATACCATTTTATGTACTTTTTAGTGTAAACTCAGACCTTGCTACTAATGTATTTTAATACAGTTTGTACAATATATATATTTTTTTTCGTTGTTAACATGTCCTTGTGGTGTTTTTCATGTGTGACAAGGCATATCAGGAGCAAAACAAGCAGCCAGTGCCATGGCTGAGCATTTCTGCTTTGAAACTGCTTCGACTTTTTGGAATACATTACACAGCCTAGCCCACACTCATTCTCAATTTAAGGCAGAAAGCAATAGTTCTCAACCAGTGTTGTGCTAGTTACTGGAAATTTGTATTTAGTTAGTTACTCGTTACCTCTTTAAAAAGTAATTGAGTTACTTCACCTATTACTCCCTTAAAAAAGTAATGGTTCCTAGGGATAGTAAATTTTGAGTTACCTAATTTAATTAATAACTCGTTGAAATTGGTCTCGTTAAAGCTTCACTTTTTTACCCCCCCACTGCTATCTTGTGATGGTTCTGTGGTACTTTGTATTAGCATATACACTCACTGGCCGCTTTATTAGGTACACCTGTTCAACTGCTCGTAAACGCGAATATCTAATCAGCCAATCACATGGCAGCAATCAATGCACTTAGGCAGTAGACATGGTCAAGACGACCTAGTTAAATTCAAACAGAGCATCAGAATGGGGAAGAAAGGTGATTTAGTGACTTTGAACGTGGTATGGCTGTTGGTGCCAGACGGGCTGGTCTGAATATTTCAGAAACTGCTGATCTACTGGGATTTTCACGCACAACCATCTCTAGGGTTTACAGAGAATGGTCCAAAAAAGAGAAAATATCCAGTGAGCGGCAGTTCTCCAGGCGAAAATGCCTTGTTGATGCCAGAAGTCAGAGGAGAATGGCCAGACTGGTTCAAATAACCACTTGTTACCACCAAGGTATGCAGAAGACCATCTCTGAACGCTCAACACGTGGAACCTTGAAGCAGATGGGTTACAGCAGCAGAAGACCAAACCGGGTGCCACTCCTATCAGCTAAGAACAGGAAATTGAGGCTACAATTCACACGGGCTCACCAAAATTGGACAATAGAAGATTGGAAAAATGTTGCCTGGTCTGATGAGTCTGATGCTGACATTGTCCAACCCTTTATGACTACAGTGTACCCATCTTCTGATGGCTACTTCCAGCAGGATAACACGCCATGTCACAAAGCTCAAATCATCTCAAACTGGTTTCTTGAACATGACAATGAGTTCACTGTAATGGCCTTCACAGTCACCAGATCTCAATCCAATAGAGCACCTTTGAGATGTAGTGGAACGAGAGATTTGCATCATGGATGTGCAGCCAACAAATCTGCAGCAACTGAGTGATGGTATCATGTCAATATGGACCAAAATCTTTGAGGAATGTTTCCAGTACCTTGTTGAGTCTATGCCACGAAGAATTAAGGCAGTTCTGAAGGCAAAAGGGGGTCCAACCCGGTACTCGCAAGGTGTACCTAATAAAGTGGCCAGTGAGTGTAAATATATATATATATATATATATATGCATGCATAAAAACACATAAATATTTGTTCAACTACACCCCTGCTAACAACTACAACCACAAAAAATGGAGCGCCTAGCAAATGTCCCATTGGCTGTATTACAGTTATGTTCAACATTGCCCTTTCTTCGTAACACAGGCAAAAGTGTCAGGAACACTTGGGCACGTATGTCAAACTCTTGACTGTAAGACTGCAGCAAAAAGGTCTTCTGAAAACTGCTAGCATTTCTCAGCTGTCGTCGTCAGTTGTGTGCAGTACAGACAAGTCATGCATGTATCGAGTCTGCTGAAAATGCCTCTACATAGAGGTAGAATAGACTGTGACTTGGCATCAATGAATAAGAAAACCTCTGTCAGAGGGGCATAAGACCAACATACATTTTGTAAAGGAAACTCAAACTGAAACATGTGGTTGATCCTTTTCGATCAGAAGCTCGACAGTCAAGCCAAACGTCACTATAATTGGTTGCACCAAGCCAAAGAGTGGAGGGATTAAGAGAAGATGAGGTTGTCCTCCATGTAGATTTTTCAGAGACCTTCTCCTGCAAATGTAATTGTGAGGTGCAACCTTTTCATTTTGGAGGGAGCAGGCCACAGTCCACACGTGTTGCTTATACAGCCGCTGCCAACCAGTCCTATGCCAACATTTCTCTGCTTACCTTATGCCTACTACATACCACCCGACTTTCAGTCGTAAGATCACTGTACTGTACACATAACATGACTCATCTGTCTTGTAATGTTTCTGCTAGACTTGTGTAAAGCACACTGAATTGTGTATGAACGTGCTATACAAAAAATATTTTATTTGATAATCTGGTATCTTGAAGTCGTTGTGGTGTTCACGCTACATGACTGATCTGTGACAAGGGGTCACACAAGATGTTCCACGGGGAATTGCAGACGAGTCTCCAAACAACGTTTAGTCACGAAAACGCCAAATGTGCAACAACACCGCACGGCAACAAGGCGCTAAACACAAACAGTTCCACAGATAGTAAACAGCTTCAAAACAGTTCGTAATTTGCCAGCCTTATTAGCAAACAGTTCTTTATTAGCAAGTTACTTATTCTTACTTAGTCTAAAATGGTGATTTCATGTTCTGCATACGGGTGTACGAATAGACAAGGACAAAATAAAAACATTTCATTTTATCGGTTCGTGAAAGACCTGACAAAACGAGTGAAATGGGTTGCTGCAATGAAGAGGGAGAGTTCTCAACCTAGCTATACTATTGTATTTATAGTGATCACTTAATTTCGGGTAAGCTCCCATTTTCCAAAGTTGATGCCACCTTATTCAAGTTAAGCTATCCTGTACTCCCTCAACTACTTGACTATGCATGAGCTGATTTGCTACTCTGTGGGAAAATGCTAGTCAGCAAGCTAGTGTAGGCCTTAATGTCTTTGCTTATTTAGGTATATTAAATACAAATAAAAATGAAAAAAATCTAAAAGTTTAATGCTGATATTAGTATTGTCATGTTTGGTTAAAATTTAAAATGCTCTAGAAAAACCATGCTCGTTTGTCTCTCACGCGAAGGTTTTTGAAAAAATTGGCAGCCCTGGCACTGCGCACCATCATCCCCTTAAAGTCTCCAGTATACTTCAAGCGAAAGCGAGTTTTCCTGTTCGCTTGGTTCTCTTTCGCTTGTTTGCCGAGGCTGTGATGGTATACTTGTTCGCTACTGATCTGAGTTCGCGGTAGCTTACAATCCCAATACAGCAGGGGGAACCAAATGTTAAAGGAGCCCTATTATGCTTTTTCGGTTTTTCCATTTCCTTTAGTAGGTTATATAGCTTTTTGTGCATGTGAAAGTTCTGAAAAGTTACAAAGCCCATAGTCCACGACAATGGGTGCTAATTTCTCTCACAGAAAACACTATTCCTGAATTGACTAAAACGCCTCGTTTGTAGTCCTGCGTTTACTTCCGTAACATATCTACGTCACAATGTAACACATTTGCATAATGCCTACCTACCGGCTTGTTTGGCACGCCCTCAAACAGAGCCAGTCATAGCGGAGGCCGGTGAGTTTGCATTGTGGTTTCGCCATGTCTAGAAAACGCTGTTTTCGGCAATGCAGAAGCAAATTTCCTTTGTTTGTCTTTCCAAAAGGAAGACGAAGTAAGGGATAAGTGGTTGAAATTCTGTTTTACCACAATTCCTCAGCAGTACAACCCCAACCTTTTGTTGTGCTCGCTTCATTTTACTGAGGACTGCTTCCTGAACCAGGCACAGTTCACTACTGGATTTTCAAAGCGGTTACAATTGAGAGACAGAGCAGTTCCCACTTTGTTAGGTGAATATGAAGATTCAGGAACACAACCTGTAAGTATGCTTTATTAGTTGTGAATTTGTTATGCTTAAAACAAACAAGCTAGCTACTATCGAGTGTTCAAGTGCGGAGCTAAGCTAACCAACAGTTGAAAACCGAGTGCGAAAGCTAATGTTATAGTGTTAAAAAATTCACTTTTTCCTAAAATTGTTTACTATCTCAATATCTTGAACATTATACAAATGTGGAGGTCGATTTAGGCTTTTAAAAGCTGTAACATTAATATTACGTCCGCAATCCACTGTAAGTGTCGGCTAACTTACTAGCTACTGCTATTGTGTTCAAGTGGTTTTGCTAATCGACTGTACGCCAATTTTTACCTCAAATGTGTTGAAATATTGTGTGGGTGTGTACATGTGTTTCCATGCGTATGTGTGATAAGCTGATTTTACAGGGGACAAGACAGTTTAGCATTTTAGTTGTTGACTTTATTCATCTGATGCCAAATTTATTTTAGTTATATGCCTCTGTCTTTTAGAGTACATCACAGCAGGAGCTCGGTACCCATCACCTTTCCACTAAAGTCCAATTCGATGATGTAGGATGCCAAACAGACCATCAACAAACCGCATAACAAAGTTAATGATTAGTGGCTAATAAGTCTAACTACAAATTTAAGTTATGGGTCATTGGATTTTGCCATTCTATTATTGCAGGTTGTA